>VSMD01049295.1:0-97513 GCA_008750895.1 Mirza zaza | reverse complement strand
CACCTACTCAGCGTAGACGATGACGACGGAGACCCTTATGAGGATCCATTTACACTTACTGAATAGTAAACATATTTTCTCATCCTTATGATCTTAACATGTTTTTCTTTTCTCTAACTCACTTTATTGTAAGAATATAGTATACCCAATATATATAACATATAACGTGTTAGCTGACTGTTATGGCATTGGTAATGCTTCCAGTCGCCAGCAGGCTATTAGTAGTTAAGTTCCTGGGGAGTCCACAGTTATGCAAGGGTCAGTGCCTCGAATCCCTGTCCACTGCACATGAGGCAAACCCTGCAAGAGATGGGAAAACTGCCATGGGGATCCCAGACATGTCTGGATGAAGGCGTAGAGAAAGAAGATTGGGAAATACTGCACCATGTGATCAGATAGAGTGGTGTTTTTTTTTTTATTTTTAAAAATTATATATATTTTTAGGGTATAATGTGATGTTTTGATATATGTACATAATATGGAACGATTAAATCAAGTCAATGACCATATTCAGCACCTCATATACTTACCACTTTTTTGTGCTTAGAACATGTAAAATCTACTCTTTTAGCAATTTTGAAATATATAATACATTATGAATTACAGTCACCAGAGCTTTACAGTTGACAAAACAGAGTCATTAGATTATTTCACTTAAGACATGTGAGGAATAGGAACCGTACTTTACAGCATAAGACACTGAGACACCAGGTTAACCAATTTGTCCCGGTCTCTGAAGAGGAGCCACTGCTTCAGTTGGATGGGGTTCTGAAGAATAGCTGAGTCTTAGAAGGCAGAAATTTGGTTGGAATCAACAAATAATTTTGCAGGTCCACGAAAGCAGGACAGGCAAAGATTCCCAGTCTGCAGATGGGAAAAGCTACTTACTTAACTTTCAGTTTCCTCACCTGTGGAAAAGGCCGACACCAGCTAGTCCCCTGAACTGTTGGGGGACAAAATGACATGCTACGATAAAACTATAAACCGTAGCTATTAAGCAGATGTGAAATGTCATCGTTACTTTTCATGAGCCAAATGCCAGGCCTTATTTACAGTAGACACACAAATTCCTGTTGAGCAAAGAAATGAATGAACAAACAAATGAATTTAGCAAAATCAACAGAATCTCCCCAAACTTTTGCTTTCTTGGGATAAGACTCTGGCACGGTCTGGCTCTGCAGGGACCTGGCTCATTCTAGAGGACACTGTGACAAGGAAATATGGCATAATGGCCTTACAGCTCCCCCAGGGGCACCATTCACCTATGAGCCAGGTTTCCATGTGAATGTCACTGCAGTGCTGGGCGAGTGTCCATAGATGTGGGACAGTGGCTGTGACCTGGCCAGGCAGCACTGTAGCGGGAACCACCCTAGAAACTGGGTGTGGGTACAGGGCCAGCTTGGTCATCAAGTCATCCTGGCCTGGAAACTCTTCCCCAAACCCCTGGAAATGCAGAAATGTTTCTGCATTCAGGTTCAGACTTCAGAATGGAAGTATGGCGCATGTCCCACCCAGTACCCCCAGAAGAGTCCAGGACACTGAATAGTAATCACATTCAAAAACGTCTTTGCAGAAAAGCAGAGGGACTTTCATACAGAAAAATAAAATAAAATAAATATGAACCATGAAAAGCCACATTTCAGTTCAGGGGAGTTCCTCCCGTCGCCCCACCAAATTATTTCATGTCAGGCCAAGTCTAAGTAACAAATCAATTACCATAAAATGTTTGGTTTTCAAAGCTTCCTGGATTTTGAAATCACAGGTAAGGGATTGTGCTCCTGACTCAGGAGCTTGCTGGATCCCAAGGCTTCTGAGATAACCCTGTGCTGCGCTTGGACCCAGCAAACAGGCCCAGCAGCCTAGGGCACCTGTCCAGGCACTGGACACAACTTTTGGGCACGCTGTGTTTCATCCCTCGCTTCAGCCAGAATGGAAAACCACACACGTCAGGACGCATGCTGCAAGGTCAGCAGTTTCCCTGCCTCGCCACCATGCATCATACTGCGATTTGAGGGAGGACATGAATTAAAAAAAAAAAAAAATGCAAGCCACTTTACCCAGGATGTGGCCTGATGAACAAGGTCAAAGCCTGGCAAATATAACATGTAAGCAGATAAAGCAATTTGTACTTTTTAAAAAATGCTATGGAATTCTGTAAGTCATCTTGTAATGGTTTGTGTTTTATATATTCAGAATTTTGAATGTCAGATATTCTTAAAGCAGACCATAGCTATAAACACTTTTTAAGGTCCAGGGAAAAAAATAAAGTTTGCAGAACAAATGATACAACTATCTACATCACATGTTCTTTTCAAATAAAGTAAAGGGCTCCCATAAAGGTACTTTACCAGATCCACACAGATGCTAACATGAAGACCAACAAATAGAAGGGAACCTGGTTTAGCTCAAAGATCCCTGGAGGTTTCTGTCTGGGACCTGGGTTTGAGACCAGTCACTTACTGGGTGGATGTTTGTTAATAGTCATTGGTCTATTTGATCAGGCATAAGATGAATATCATAAAACAGTATTTTGCTTACCTTAGAGTTTGGTTATGAGAATTATATGAAATTATATGAGAATTATATGAGATCTGAACATACTTTTAAAACTATAAAATACTAGAAAGGAGATTATTTTATATTGGGGTTATGCTTTAAGGTCACTGAATTCGATGAAAATAAGAGTGTGTCAAAATTACTCTTGAGGCTGGGGGTGGTGGCTCATCCCTATAATCCCAGTGCTCTGAGAGGCCAAGGTGGGAAGACTGTTTGAAGCCAGGGGCTTCAGACCAGCCTGGGCAACATAGCAAGATACCATCTCTACAAAAAATTTAAAAATTAGCCAGGTGTGGCAGTGTGCACCTGTAGTCCTAGCTACCAGGGAGGCTGAGGCAGGAAGATCACTTGAGCCCAGTTCGAGGCTGCAGTGACCTATAATTGAGCCACTGCACTCCAGCCTGAGCAACAGAGCAAGACCCTGTATCAAAAAAAAAAAAAAAAAACACGAAAGAAATTACTCTTGAAAAATTCCTTAAATAGTCCATGGTGGAGAAGAACATTACTATATGGTTTTGTGTAAACTGTACATCTCTCAGTAAATCCCTCCAATGCTAGAACAGATTATTACTGTTTCTTGAGTTGAACATACACTGTGATTGGCCTACATTTAAAGATTTCATTGAACAAAAATAGGAAAGTAAGCAAAATTAAACAATATATTTTTCTCCAAGTATGTACATAAATACATATGATCCATAAACACTGAAAATTTATACATTCTGACTCCACCCTACAATAAACAGGAGGCTTTGCTACCTATGAATGTGTGTTATTTGATTACCATAAACAATGAAGAATTTTTTTTGGTAATGCTGAAAAGCTATTCAGGATTCACAAGCTCTCTTTGCCTTTCTTGATAAATGTTGTATTGAGAGACCATGTCCTCATATTAGAGCTAAGGAATCTGAGGCCAGAGAAGAATAAGCAATTTATCCAAGTTCACACAGTCATTCCATTAACCACTTTCAGTACCAGCATCAACTATAGTCAACACCCACAGATGAATGCGCACAGAGACTTTAGCTGACAGCCGTGACGTGAAGGCGCACAGCCAAGCATCAACTTTAGCCGACAGCTGTGATACGACTTTTCTAATTTTTCATTTATCAAAATAAAATTGTGAACATTTAAAAATAATGTAGTGAAAACATAGATGTATATGTTACCTATTCTGATTTCCATTACAAGAAAAGCTGCCTGTAAAGTAAAACAAGCTTTCAGTGCTTTCAAGCTTTCCTCATCACACAAGAGCAAAAAGGACTCCTCGTCAATGCACAGCACACACTACCGTGCGGACTGTGAGTGCCGGCTGCGGGCAAGGCTTCACAGCCGGTGAGCGCCGTACTGAAGTAGTTAAAAAGAAGAACCAAGACTGGAACCCAGATCTGCCTGTCTCCAAAGCCTATGCCCTCAACCTCTGGGAAAGTGATTTGGTGGGAGGTTATAGAGGATCCTGGAAGAAATGCACATAATCTTTTGTGCTAATTCTCAGGAGTTAATTATTCACTTAGACACGTGCAGCCGATGCCTGCTTGCCTTTTTAAACGGTCCTGCGAATGAGATGCTCCAATCAGACGTTCATGTCAGTGAACTGTGCCAAATGTATAAAAGCAATCTTCAAAAAAAAAAAAAACAAAAACCCAGAGATATTCCAAGACTCTAGTCCAGATCCTTCCTAGATCCTGGGTCCTACATCTGCTGTTTCCCTTCTCGGATTCTTAGCTAGTTGAGAGAGAATGCATGTTACTGGCGATCAGAAGGCATATGTCATGAAATTTCTTTAGCAAACATATGCCCCTCATCATTTTTCTAAACGGCCCTAAAATTTTTCCACCTCCCCCATTCCAAAAAGAGCTTAGACACTTGTCACCATTCTTTGTGCATCAGAGCAGCCTCTGTTGCTGTAGGTGGGCGTAAAGGGCAGCTCAGACTCTGAGCGCCGTCCAGTATTCTGCACTACCCTTCTCGAGTGCAGCAGGGCCCAGGATTGGCTGTGGCCTGGAGGAAGGAACATACTTTTTATTACAGAGATTCCAGAGATAAGAGACTTAAACTTTACACAGGCTAGCAGAGTTGCTTGTAATGCATGTGGGAGTGATCTGGTGACATATCATAGGAGTTCTGACAACCTCAAATGTAGGGGTAATTATCCCACTATTTGCACCGGGCTTGGAACCTTTTTTTAGTTAGACATTCAGTTTGGGATTCTGTAACGTCATGAAAACATTGTTTTTAAAAAGGGTTCTGAAAGTGAAATAAGCCAGTCACAAAAAGACAAATATTGTGTGTTTCCACTTACATGAGATATTTGAAGTGGTGAAATTCATAGAGCTAGAAGTAAAATGGGGGGTGCCAGAGGTTGGGGTGGGGAGGAACAGGGGGTTAGTGCTTAATGGGGACAGAGTTTCAGCTTGGGATGGTAAGAAGAGTTCTGTGGATGGACGGTGGTGATGGTAGCACAACAATGGGAATGTATGTAATGCCACTGAACCGTACACTTAAAAATGGTTAAGATGGTAAATTTTATGTTATATGTATTTTACCACACTGCTTTTTTTTTTTTAAAGGAGAGTTCCAAGAAAAGCAAGAGAATAAGTAAATAAAGCTGCTGAAGAAAAACTGAAAAAACTAGAACTGTTAAACAGAAAGCCCGAACAGTTTCCTTAGCCCTAGGTGACAGCATTTGGAGGGGCTTCTAACAGAGACTGTCAGAACGTTCTAAGTAGGCAATTACTAGACTGAAATTACCATGTAACATTTCCACTCTGAAATGACTCCTTCTTTTGTTCAACAAGCAGGTACTGAGGGTCCACCGAGTCGAATGAGCCAGAATGCTGTCCTCTAGGAGGTGCAGGTCTGGATGGAAAGTTAGGTTCACGGAGCCATGAGACACGCAGTGCAAGGCTCTGGGGCACCAAGTGAGCTGCGCCTAGAGAACTGCATGCCAGGAAGCTAGGGAGGCTTCCTGCGGCCCCTGCACGGGTTCTGATGCACCAGGGGCTGGCTGAGTGCAGGAGGAGCGGGAAGGGACTGCAGGGAAGGCAGGAGGCACAGCATGTGGGAATGCAGGTAAAACAGCCTGGCACTTCCAGAAACTACCAGAAGTCCAGGGTGGCTGGACCCAAGGGTGCCTGCCAGGACAGGCTGCTGCAGGTTGGGGAAGCAAGTGGGAGGCAGTTCACAGAGCCAGCACTATGTCCTAAGAGTGGCAGGAACTTCCGTGGGATGCTGGGCAATGCAAAGATAAATGAGGCTTCTGTTTTAAAAAGTGGTGAGTTTTCAAATGTTTATAGCAGCACAATTCACAATTGCAAAGTTGTGGAAACAACCCAAGTGCCCATCAATGCATGAGTGGATTAATAAAATGTGGTATATGTATACCATGGAGTACTATTCAGCTCTGAGAAACAATGGTGATATAGCACCTCTTGTATTATCCTGGTTAGAGCTGGAACCCATTCTACTAAGTGAAGTATCCCAAGAATGGAAAAACAAGCACCACATGTACTCACCAGCAAATTGGTATTAACTGATCAGCACTTCAGTGGACATATAGTAATAACATTTATCGGGTGTTGGGCAGATGGGAGGGGGGAGGAGGGATGGGTATATACATACATGAGTGAGCGCCATGTGCACCGTCTGGGGGATGGTCACGCTTGAAGCTCTGACTCGAGGGGGAGGGGAGGCAAGGGCATTATATGTAACCTTAACATTTGTACCCCCATAATATGCTGAAATAAAAAATAAATAAATAAATAAAACATGGTGAGTTTTAAAGGAAAACAGAAGACAAGGAAACTTGTCCAGAGACCCCTAGAATAATCCAGGTGGAAGGCCTTCAGATCTGAACTAGCCACCTGTGTGTGGCCTCTCCTAGAGGCAAGGGGCAGGCTAACACAATCTCACCCCCTTTCATGCCTACAATCATTCCCATCTTCTGATCCGCCACTCACTCACCAAACATAACTGAGCATTTAGGGTGCTGCAGACGCTGAAGCCAGAATGCTTGGGTTCAAATCCCAGCTCTGAAACATACTCGCCAGGGGACCCTGAGCAAGTTACATACTTAAACTTCTGGACCTCCGCGTCCTCATCCGTCAAAATGGAGACGACGACAGTACCCACCCGAACGGGGTGTGGTGAGGATTAGATGAAAGAATACACAGAAAGTGCTCAGACCAACACCAGATGCTTGGGGAGCACTCCGTAACGTCGGTGTTCCTCTATCCTCCCCCATCTATGTCTACACACACACACATACACACACACACACATGCACATATATGCATATGAAGCCAGGCACTGGGGGATAGAGATGAATGAGACATGGACCCTACCTTCAAACAGCACAAGCTCTGGTTGGGAAATAGTAACTCTGTGACATTAAGATATAATTAAGTATATAATGCCATATGAACAAATAATTTTATATAATTAAATTATATCAACTCGATAAAAGGCCATTTTCAAGGAAGGTAAAAAGAAAATGACACACCAAGCCAGATTTTAGTCTTTAAGAGCAGTGGAGTGTGGGCAATCCTGCTTAATTACTTTCTTACGGAGTCACTCGGTGGAGTCGTGCTAACAGATCATTATCTTTATTATATCTCCACGTGACCCCTAGGGAGTAGCTGCCACGTTTCACACATGGGATGGGCAGCACAGTGAGTGACTCGACAATAAAGCATCATCACTAAATCCTATCCCTAAGGATTTTCAATTGCTTATGATGACTACGATTTGGGCTAAACTATGCAGTAACACTACTAAGAGAGTCCTAACTCCATTCAACTCTTTCTCAACTGGAACATATTTTTCTAAGAATGGTAAAATTCTTGTTACATAACTTTTTGAGGGCGATTTAAGTCAAATCCTTTTTACTGTTCAATGCTGGTTTTGCCAAGAACTACTTCATTGTGTCAATTACTTTGGCTGAAAGCAATTTGTTTTAAGCCTGTTAAACCACCAAATGCTTTTCACAAATGTTTCTACTTATTGATTCAAGTGAAACAGTGTCTAGCTAGAGGCACTCTGGTGAGCGTGCAGAGGAGCCTGGCTCTGTCCTAGGCCAACTCCTCGTCCTGTGTTCGTGCGTTTGTAGGTTGTGCCAATAAGTGTCCCTCATCTGGAAGCCCCCCTCTTCTGAATGCTTAAGTCTGCCGGGTCTTTGCCGGGGAGGAGAGTTGAATGCCAGGTGTGTGTACACACACATGCAGATACGCAGATATACGTGTACTTAATGCGCATGTGATACACACTATATAAAGACGTGCACTCTGTCCCAAGCACACAGGGGAGTAGTGTGGGTGCTCTTCCTCTTTCACCACTATTTGGCGCACACTTGTCACATGTGCGCATTGCACCTGGTCTGTGTGTGTTTGGGGAGGGTCTGTGAGATAAATACAGCGGCGGTCCCTGAACTGATTCAACCAACATTCACTGGGAAACCCATCCCGCGCCAGGTGCTGCCGAGAGCAGAAGACAAAGATGATCGCCGGGAAACTGCCCAGAAGGAGCTTAGACCCAACGGGAGCTCTGAAAATAACCCTGTGACCAGCCTCTGGGATAATTGCAGTGACAGAGGTTTATGCTAAACACTGCACGGCCACCAAAGGCAGCAACGGGGCGTGGTGACAGGTGGGCAAGCCTGAGGGAGCCAGCGGTGCCAGGCGGAGCACCCCCGAAAGGGCCTTGGGTGTCAATGCGGGGGAGGGGTGCTGAAGGCTCTCCACGGGAAGCTGCTGTGACCGGGTCTCTTGGGAGGGGCACCCTAAACGTCTCACTTCTTAGCCGAGCTCGTCTGTGCCCACGGATCCAATTACTACCTACCTACTGACGCCTCCCGAATGTTTTATCTGCAGTCCAGACGCCTCCCAGGCTCCAGACCCTTCACCGACAGCCTGCTCAGCACCTCAGCGTGTCTGTCCCATAGGTCTCTCCCACCCCGCAACCCCACACCTGTGCTGCCATCTCTGCGCACGGCTCTCGCTTAGCTGGAGGAGCAAGAGGCCTGGGCATCGGCCTCGATTCCCCCCTCTCCCAACTCCTAGCCCACGTCCAGGTGATGCCACCCCGAAGTGTCTCTCGTGCCCAGCTCCCACCCCACCGGTGCAAACTACCCTCACCTCTCCCCAGGGTCACTGCCACAGCTTCCCGCTTCCTCCCTGCCCATCTCCACCCTCCACTGCGCTTCCAACCGACCCGTCCTCCTAGAGGGAGCATGATCTTTTCAAACAAAAAAACCTGATCAAGTCACTCCCTTGCCTGAAAATTCTTCCCTACATTCTCCCTGCTCCCAGGAACGAGACCACACTCCTTAACACGGCCCCAAACGATGCTCCCACTCCCACTGCAAGCCGCTCTGCTCCTTTTTCTTTCCCCACATGCCACCTTCTTTTAGTTCCCAAAAGGTTCTTTCCCATCTAGAGTTTCTAGAAGCTTCTCTGGCCTGGGTGGCTCTTGGCCCACCCCTGCCTGCCCACCTCCAGGGAGTGAGCTGGAGAGACACGAGGACGCCTTCCTTAGGAAGCCGCCCTGATAAACCCTCCCCAGTCCCATGCCTGCAACATCCTGCTGTTGTTCCTTGGACTTCCTAGTACAACCCATCACTGCTGTCATGAAGTGAGTGTGAAGATAACGTTGGATAGCTAGCTCCCAAGGAGCAAAGCAGGCTTCCTGAAGACCAGGACCATGTCGTCCTCGGGTTTTGCTGGAACCCTCAGAACAATGGAATAGTTAGCTCTGTGACTACTCAAGTACTTAATACCCAAGGGAACGGATGGAAGGGGCAGAGCTGCTGTTGAACAAAACCAAACCCCAGAAGAGAACTGATGAGGGTCCGAGCGAGAGCAGAAGGGAGGGGTGATGACATATTTGGGGAGCAGACAGAAACCACTGGGCCAATTGAGATATTGGGTGGGGGAGGGGAGTCTAAAATGATTACTAGGAAAATCTCATGTTTCTAGGGGAGACCATGTTTTTGACATTTTTAATTGTCCTATGCATTCATAGGTATTCACTAGAAATCAGCTCAAGTTGCCAAATGGACTTAAAGGTCCCTCAATGAATACTCGCCTACCCATTTCTATCCTCGTTATCTGTCACTGTGGGCTACCCATTGTCCTTGAAAGGTTATTTGGAATAATCTGCAGCTCAGGATGGTGGTCTACCTCCCATAAAGAGGGGGTGCAGAGCAAAGGACATCACCTGGCTGTCACCTGCAGAAGGCCGGTGGCCCCCTCAGGTTCTCCCTCCCTCTGACAGTAGAGCCTGGGCAGGTGTGAAGGTCTTCTGCTAGACTCCCCACCTTGGGCAGGCCCTGGGCCTGGAGTTCCTGCCCTCAGGCACCATCCAAGTCCACAGGTCAAATTTGCCCCTACGCAGTGAGGGTCATTTATTAAAGACAGAGAGTTTTGAGGGTTTTCCAGAAAGCTGACAGAATAAATAAACCACTACAATTTTAAGACACAACTAAGTACTCTGCAAAAACGTGGTTTTCCACACCAACAGTGTTTTCTAGTAAAGGAAGAGCTTTAGAGTAAACAAAAATGGAACTGTGTCTACCTAACGGGTAATTAAAAAGAAGTACTTTAAAGAAAGAAAAACTCTTCTAAAGAGCTATTTCTTCAAACCGAAGAGGATGTGCACTTGCTCCTGCCAACACTTAAGGACACCCCGGTCCTGGACTGCATTACAATAAACATGCTGCCTTCAGCAGAAATTAAATATATGTGTCAAACATCTAGTAAGAAAAACATGAAGCTTGGGGGCAGGGTTGTATCAATAATAATTATTAGCATTTAGAGTTTATAACATTTTTTCTTTTTAATTACCAATGTGTCTAAAGGTATTTAAAACATTTTGCTAATACTAGAAACCCTTTATTAATAAGCTAGGATTTTAAAGAAGAATTTTTCCTGAAAGAGATTTCTGTAAGTAGTACAAAATGCCACCGATTTCCAGTCCTTGAAAAGATTGCATTACTAGTGAGATCAATGCTTTAATGTTTAATTTTCAGTGTTATCCATGATTAAGGTTTTCATGCTACTAGTTTTATAGCATGAACAGGCTGTAACACTAGAAACAAAGATGCTATTTCTCTTTTCTTATCCAACCTCCACCCACCTAAAATGTTTTTTAATAGAATACATGAAAAGGTTTTCACTATCTCAGAAATTAACTGTAACCAATTAATGGTTACATTTTAAACATTGTTTTGTGAATTTTCCACTAAAATGCGTGGGTTTGTTTATAATGTCATAAATGGTTGTGGTTTGGGTATGAAATAAATTCCTTGCTGGGTGGAGTACCAAGTGTACCAATTAGAAATTCTCGATTAGCGTGGGCACTGCTTTGCACTTTTCCATGAAAGCATTTTCTTTTGATTTTGCTATCACAGAATGCCTAAGTCAGTCCTCTGTCACCACGTGAGAATGCAAAAGAGGTTTGAAAATACTTCTTAGTGTTGATTTCAGAAAATTTCCTCACAGGAGTTCCTTGATCCTGTTTTAAATCCAACTATTTGCCAACTTGAAAATTCCAGCATAACCAGAGTTAAAAGAAAGCCATCAGTATGACATGTGTCAAAAGATGTCTAAGATCACCAAATAAATTATTCTTAATTCTCAAGATTTAAATGGTTAAAATTGAAAACAATGTTCCGTTTCAAAACTAGAAAAAAAAACTGCAGTAGCTCATAAGATTATTAAAATGATTTCAAAGGGGGACATGGCAGGTCCTGTGGACTTGCCCCTCTGGTGGTCACTAACATGTAGCACCTGCAGGAGAAGCAACCAGGCTACATCCGGGAAGTGGTAGATATACCCTGCACAGGCTCTGGAGGGGATTTTCTAAGTTCTCTCATGTCGCCTTCTGAGCCAAGAAGGAGAAAAGGTTATTAGCCAGAATCACAGCCCTTTAAGGCCATGATCAACTTCCACGTTATTATCATGCCGAAATATTTTACAGAATGCTGGGATTATTTATAGCGTTACAACACAGATCATAATCGGGTTATAATCTGACGGGGCTCTGCCTGTTGGAGGAAACTCCCCCTCAAAAAAAAATGTAATTAAAAGAAAAGAAAGGACTTACTCATGGTACATGTAAAACAGGCAAGAATTTTAGATGAAAATCAGTAATGTGATGTGACAAGCAAAGGAGCTAATATATAATCTTAGGCTACATTATTAAAGATATGGACTTTAGAATAAGTGAGGTGATGTAACCTGCTGTAGTACACTCTGTTTAAAAACCATGCCTGGAATATCACATTCAGTTGTACCAAATTTTAAAAGGAATATAGACAAAAGGAAACAGGTACAGATGCAACAAACCAGGATGATAAAGGGTCTAAAATTGTATCTTATGAGGAATTTTTTTTTTAATGGTAATGTTTAGCTAGGAGACTTGAGCAAAGAGCTATCACGATTGTTTTCAAACATGTGATGACCTACCATATCGAAAAGAGATTAACCCTATTCTCCGTGGACCCAAAGGGGCAGCACTTAGGCTAAATTTTGACTGCTTATAGGAAATGACAATCTGAACTGTCCAGATAAGGAATGGATCGCATGGGCAGGTGGTGAGTTTCCAAGGAACTGCCAAAGCACAGGTTGAGTAACCTGTCCGACTCCCCAACACGGCAGGGATTTCAAGCCCTGGAGGGGTGGGGCAGGAGAGCAGGGCCAAAGAGCTGCCCTCCCCACTTCCGAGAGGGCAGCTCCATATTTATCTGCTTTACACTTGAGTTCCTGACTAAGCTTTACTCTGGAGACACAGCTCACAGGCTTAAGAGAGTAAACCACGAGATGAGATTACCTGGCAAGTCCATTCAAACATGGAGATTCTTACAACCTAGGACAACTGAGCAAGGACGCGCACTCCCTCTGGTGAGCTGTGATTGATGAGAGCACCTAAAGCAGTGGTCCCCAACCTTTCTGGCACCACAGATCCTCTTCATGGAAGACAATTTTTCCCCAGACTGGGGCAGGCAGATGGTTTCAGGATGATTCAAGCACATTACATTCATTGAGCACTTTATTTCTATTATTATTGCATTGTAACATATAATGAAATAATTATACGACTCACCCATAGCTTGGGAACCAACGCCGTAAAGGACTCACACAAAGGAAAGAGCTCCTACTTCTTTCCCTCTTTCATCCATTTCCTTCATTTCTTATTCTTTTATTGGCAAAGTATAATAGAAAGAGCTTGATATTTAGACTTCAAGAAATTCAGATTGGTCCCTCAAAATGTTAAACCCAGAGTTACCATATACCCAGCAATTCTACTCCCAGGTATCTACTCAACAGAAATGAAAGCATATGTCCCCACAAAAATGTGTAGATGAATGTTCATAGTGACATTATTCATAACAGTCAAAAAGTGGGAATAACCCAAATAACCCATCAAATGGTGAATGAATAAAGTGTGTGGTATATCCATACAATGGAATATTATTTGGCCATAAAAAGTAATGGTAAACTGACATATGCTACAACATGGATGAACTTTAAAACGTTATGCTAAGTGAAAGAAGCCAGGGACAAAAGACCAAATATTGAATGATTCCATTTATATGACATGTCCAGAATCCATAAAGACAGGAAATAGATTAGTGGTTACCAGGGACTAGGGTAATGGGGAAGTAAGGAGTGATGAAAATGTTCTAAAATTAGATAATGGTAGTGCACACACAATTCTGTGAATAGAATAAAAACACTTAATGATATGCTTGAAAAGGGAAAATTTTTATGGTATGTGAATATTGCCATAAACTCTATCATTAACACACAAAAAAAATTTCAGACTTGTATCCAAGCCCTTACTAATTGTGTGGCCTTATAAAGTCACCAACTCTCTTTGAGCCTCAGTTTTCTCGTATGTAAAGGGAGAATGTAATACTACCTACTTCACAGGGAGGCTTCGAAGAAAATATGAGGTATTTCCCAAATCATAAATAGGCTTATAAAGGGTAGCTACTGTCCACTTTTCAAACTATTATAGTTTTTCTTTTAGCTTTCAAAGAAGTTTGTGATTTCTAGCTCACTTTACCAATTTTAAATACTTTGAAGAAAAAATAATGTATACATTTTCAACTTAAATAGGAGAGCCAGTTCCTAAAAAGATGAGAATGGACAACCTTTTCAGGAGGCTAGACAGTGCCAGTTTTACATTTAGCAGCCATTATAAACTAAGAGGAGAGATAACAAGGAAAAAAGTATAAGGGAAGACAGAAATTTAATTCATTATATCACAGTTTCCTCTTTCTCCCTTTCATCTAAACATTATCTTCTATCTTAGCTCACCAGAAGGACATTAACTATGACAGTCATCCAAATAATAAGTATGGATTGTATTTTCTGAAGCTAATTAAATGACTTTTTTAGTTCCTGTCATTATTAAAAGCATGGGGTGTACTCAAAATATAAAGCTGTATGAGTTCATATATTATGCTGTTGTAGTCTTGCCATTGAAATGTAAATCTCCCATTTAAAAAGAAAAAAAAATTTCAATGTAGCTAATGAAATATCCAAATGTTTAATCTAGTTCTTGGTGAATGGTGTTTCTGTGATTCCCCCGCTTTAATTGAATCATCATAATAATTAACTGAATTGTATTCATTTATATTTTCACTTAATGGAAGCCTCTTAAAATGAATAATTTCACATCAAAACATCTGTTGCCTAAGACATCACCAGTTAACATTCATTTCTGCATTATAGGCTACTCTTGCTTTAAACATTATTCATAAGGCAACCTAAAAATACAGAGCCAAGAACTTTTAGAGAAAAGTAATTCAACAGTTACGATTCGACTGTGTTTTGAAGGATCTTGTTGTTTGATTTTAAAGTGGGTTCTCTTTAAACTGTTACCTCTAACGATATTTAAGAGCTGGTTTTTACTTTCTTCTAGACATTTTTACCAGTAAAATACCATACGAATATCTTTATGCTGGCAATTAACAGGAAAAGGCAGAAAACCAAAACATTTATGAATAGATGTGTAGGTCAACTTCATGATTAAACTGCTATTTAGGAACAGTATGACCAGGCCCACAAACAACTGCTCGAATAAAAATATCTAGGCTCATTTTCATGTCCTAAATCAAGCTGTCAATGATATGTACACAGCTTAATTTTTAAAAGACTTTACGCCTGGAAGTCATTTAACAATTTTCAGCCACATGCCTTTCCAATTAACATACAAAGAAATCTACCATAAACATATAGGAAGTTGTACCTTCCTTTTAGATCAAAAATATTAATTCAAATATGACTGCGTATAAGTCAATTAAAGAACCCATTCAAAAAATTAATTAAGGAATCTATTCAACCCATTGGAGAGCAAAACCATTCCCAGGACTCTTTGAAGTATTCCAATGGCTACCAGAGTACCAAATACATTCCACCTGCATTCAACACCGTCTGAGGCTAAAAAACACAGGTGTTCTGCTCTTGGAAACCAGTGTTAAATTTAGAGTAAAAACTTTCTTTCATTCCACTCAAGAGGGCATTACTGTTCATGAAGGCCCACAAGTGGTTCCCATGAAAATTATAAGCTGCAAAACCTAACAGAGTATGCACTCTGCCATGAAAAAGATAATAAATTTCACCAGAGATAAAAACATCACTATACAGGATGAATCAACACACTCACTACTATTTATTGCTACATCGATAACTCCTATTTGCAAACAGGTGTCGAATAACTAGAAAAGTTCCCCTAAATCAAAATTACAATCACAAAATAAATGGCTCCGGTTGTCAAAGGACATAGATTTCAAAATTATTCCTAATGCATTTAAGCAAATTCTATAAAATACATTTTTTGTCCTTTAACAAACTTTTGGGGTCCTCTGATTGAAGCCATAAATCTAACATGTAAAAAATGTGTGGTTAACTTTTGTGCATGAATTATCACACATCATGTTCTGATAAAATATGCAGGGTGCTGTGAAAATCTTTTTCAACCCTGCTACCGAGACTGAAATCTTTCAAGCATGTAGGGTTTTATATTATTTAAAAGATGCCATATTGGTGGATATTACATGTTTCCTTCCTGCAAAAATTGCAAAAAAAAAAAAGAAAACAGAATCCATTATCCCGTAAACAGAACAACACTTTTAAGCCAGATCCACTTAGGCTGCCCACCTAAAACGCTCTAGACTGCATGAAGCCGTGATGGTTTAATTAAAGCAGACCTGAACGGGCTCTGGGGTCCACCCGCAAGCTGCACTGCGTGCATCCCCGTAGGAGGGTTTTGTTATGAAGTGATGTGTCTCCGAGTTCCTCACCCAGTGATTTCCAGACAGACAGGCGAGTTTGGAAGCACAGCAGCAACACGTCCCCGGCACGCGGAGGCTGCCGGGCCTCCCGCCGGCCCCGCTCCCCACGCGCCTCCCGCCCGGTGCGCTCGCGCGGGGCCGGCGGCCGGCGGGGTCCGCGCGCCCACTGGCCGGGAGCCCGGGGCGGCGGCGGCGGGGAGCGCCGGGCGGCCTGGGCGAGGCGCGGGCCCGCGGGCCCGAGCACAATGCGCCGGCGGCGGCGGGAACCGCGCGCCCCTCGGAAGCAACTTTGCGCGGCCTCGCCCGCGGCCTCGGCCCCCCAGCCCCCGCCGCCGCCCGCCGCCCGCCGCCGCCCGGCCCTCCCGCGCCGCCGCCCTCACCGTTGCAGAACTGGAGCAGCGAGGACGTGTCGTACAGGCTGCTGTAGCTCGAGAAGCCGTCCTCCATGCTGAGGCCGCCGGGCCGCGCCCGCTCCCGGCCGGCCGCGCCGCCGCCGCTCACCCTCACACTGAGCCCGAGCCGCGGCCGGCGCTGGCGCTGGGGCCGGCCCTGCGGTGGCGGCGGCTGCTGCCGGTTGCCATGGCAACCCCGGGCCCGCCGCGCCGCGCCGCGCCGCGTCCCGCGAGCCCGGCGCCCGCTCTGCCCGCGAGGGGGCGGCCTCGGCGGCGCGGGGGCCGGGCCGGGGAGGGGAACGTGGCGGGGCGGGGACGGCGCGGCCGCGGGGCGGGGGCCGGGCCTGCCCTCCAGGCGCCCGCGCAGCGCGGGGCGGCCTTTTCCCGGCGGGAGGGCCCGGGCGGCCTGGGATGCTGCGGGGCACCGCGGCCGGCCGCCCGCCCGCAGCCCCTCGGCCAGGCCCCGCCTCCGCGCGCGGCCGCGGGGTCCGGGGGGCTGTGGGGGCTGCGGGGCTGCGGGCGGTCCTCCGGGGGGCGCCGCGCGGGGTGGGCGCGGGGACAAAGGGCGAGGCCGGCGACACCGGGGGACACCGCAGCCCACCGGCCCCCGCCGCGCCGTCCCCGCGCCTGCGGGCCAAACATGGACAATGTGCCGGCCCATCCCAGCCGCGTTCCCACCTCGGAGCAGCGCCGCTGTGGGCCACAGGCTCCGAGGCGCGCCCCGCTTTCCACACGGCTCTCCGCTGTGGCGAGGCCCGGCCCGGCGGGAGTTAGCTCTGGCTTGTAGCCGCGCTCGAGCCTCTGCGCGGGCTGCCGGCGAGGCCGTTCTGACAGCAGGGGGACCCACGCCGCGCAGGAACGGCCAGGCTGATTGTTTCCCCCGAGGGTCAGCCCCGGGATGCGGATCTGTCCCGGGCTCGGTAACTCGCTGTGAGCCTAAGGAAATCTGTATTTATTCCACCTCAGAAAGAGACTAGGAGTTGGGAGAAAATAACATAGTAGAAATGCACGAATCCAAGAACAGTTCCTAACTTTTCCGCCCCACACAAATAAATGCTAGGTTAGTGGTGGTTCTACCCATGGCCTGAAGTAAATAAGGACGCTGCAGATAAAGAACGAGGAATCAAGACAGAATATATGCACGGGGTGGTCTAACCCGAGAACGCGCTCGGTCCACTCAGCGTTTACACACACTCGTTGTCGCGCAACAGTCATAATTCAGTTACACGCAAAACTCTGAAGTTGGAGGTACTGACTTGTGTGGGTTAAACATAGTAGGTGAAATAAGAACTGAATAAAAAGTTGCAATTTGGAAAATTTCTGGGGCTCACTGGAGGTCAGAGGCCTGTCTTTCCAGAATTCTGGCTTAGCCGTCAGATGTCAGCCCAGGGACAGGGCTCTGTGGTTCCACGTGTGGCATGTTTAGCACGTGGGTTGGTGAGAACTGACGTTACATGCTGCAGGCAGAAGGGAGAAGTTCGAGACCTCATCCCTGTCATAGCAGGATTGCTAACAGGTGGAGGCAGAAGGGTCACAGGTGCTGTTGGTTTGACTGTGACCAGGTGGATGAAGGACAGTGGGGAACACAATGCTAGTGACGGTGAAGGAAAGATGGAGCGGAGCCTGTGGACAGGCCAGGACAGGAATGGATGGCTAATACTGCAGACAAGTGGGACATAAGATTGGACGGGGGGAGAGGCAGCAGAGGAGCCTGCACCAGACCCCCGCTCCCCGAGATGGAGGAACACGAGGACAGCTCCTGCCAGCTGATGAGAGCCGTGTTAGCATGCTGAGCCCATGTGTGAACAGGGCGGCAGGGGCCGGGGCCTGTTGCTGGAGCAGCCCAGGGTGTTTGCAGCACTCCAGAAATGAGGCACTAAGGGACAGTCCGAGGGAAGAGAGAGACGGGCCCAGAGGGAAGTTGCTGTAGGACCATACAGCCAGAGAGACAGGAAGGTCAAGTGAGGACAACAAAACCTCCAATTAGAAGTACCCTGTAGCAATTGGAGAGAAAGAACTGAGATTTGGGAGTTGCCAGCAAAGAGGCTGTAAATGAAGCCTCTAAAGAAAAGAATGGAGAGTCAGTCAGCGGCTGGGGCAGAACCTTGGCAAGGGGTAGAGAAGGAGATTCCGAAGGCGCAGTCGGGCCGGAAAACCAGAAGAGGAGGTTGTCCCCATAAGCTAAGAGCACAGAAAGCCTCAAAGTGGGCGTTTCCATAGGATTCTCTGCAGAATGGGTCCCGGAGGACAAGAGGCTGGGCAAAGGCCCTTCCATCTGGCAGCAGAGGGCTCCCGGGTGACCCAGAGCACCTTGGTGAGGCAGCGGGTTGCTGGACATCAAAGGGAGAGCACGTGTACATGACATGGCTGTTTGCGAGCTTTGGCAGGGAAAGGAATTGAAGCCAAAGGTAGCGGGTCAGGTAAAGATGCAGGTGGAGCGTCTGCATCTCCGAGGCAGGTGCTATGGGAATGGGCTTAACACCCAGGTCCCTTCTCTGTTTTCCCCTTTCCCATCTTTCTCCCTTCTATTCCAGTCGTCATGCTCTCTATAATCCACTTTGCAGTTTTATCCTTTAGGATACCTTGGATAGTTAGCACAAAAAGCTGAGGTGTGGCATTATTTATTTCTCGAAAAGAAATAATCTTGGATGATGATTAGAAGACGGTTTTCTTTAAGAATGTTGTTAGTATTCCTGAATTTTAATGTTATGATATTTGGTGGCCACAACTAACTAAGGTTAGGGAATAAAGAAAATTCAGAAGTGGGAAAGGAGAAATATTTTTAAAAGTTGAACTGCAAAATTTTCTTAGAAGATATTATTTCCTCTAGAGCAATTAACAGTAAGACAATTAAGAACTCAGTCCACTCGCTTTTGATATGATAAAGATCATTATCACCCTCTTAACCTAGAGTATGAAACAGCTATGTTTTTCCCACAATGATAAAATCTTACTCTTAAAAAAAGCAAAATTTAGAATAATTACAAGGATATGCATGCTAAGTCAATTAGGTATAATATACACAGCATTAAAAAAAAAAGATCTGTGGAGAAAATTCAAGAAAAATCTCTGAAAACTTAATTAATAATGTGTGATTTTGTGCCCAAACATATTAACAAACTGGTATTCCACATCATTTTGAGATAATTTATGGCATGAGGCCAAAAAAATGTTGTCGTTGTGTTAAATGATGTACACTCTCTAGGACAATATAACCATAGTGTTCAGTGGAATTAATAGCAGCATTTGTACAATGTGTGAAAAACAGAAAGGAAAATGAGAGCTCTGTATCCTGTATTCATAGAGAAGCAATAAAAAAAAAAATCACCCAGAAATGTGCAGCCTTGCACATCTATTATTGAACTCAATACCCCTCCAAAAATAGTTACACGGTGCCAGGCACCATGCTTGGGGCTGGGAATATAGCATAGAGAACACGGTGCTTTCCAAGCTGCAGGTGGCTGTGAAGTCAATTTAAAGAGTCACAATCAGCACTTTAAAAAATGAAATAGAAAATTCCACTTCTGGGACTCAAAAGAATTAAAAGCAGGGACTTGGACAGATGTTTGTTTGTGCGCCCACATTCATAGCATCATTATTCACAATAGCCAAAAGGTGGGAATAACAGAGTATCCATTGATGGATGAATGGATAAACAAAATGTGGTATATCCATGTAATAGAATATTATTCCATCTTAACAAGAAAGACAGTCCTGACATATGCTACAACATGGATGAACCTTCAAGACATTGTGCTAAATGAAAGAAGCCAGTCCCCCAAAAAGCAAATACTGTATGATTCCACTTATATGAGGTAGCTAGAGTAGTCAAATTCATAGAGACAGAAAGTACAGTGGTGGTTGCCAGGGGCTGGGGGGAGGGAGGGATGGAAAGTTAATGCTTAATGGATACAGAGTTTTAGTTTGGGATGGTGAAAAAGTTCTGGAGATGGAGGGTGGTGATGGCAGGAGAACAATGTGAATGTCCTTAATGCCTCAGAACTGTACACTTAAAAATGGTTAAAATGGTAAATTTTATGTTTATATATATATATATATATATTTTTTTTTAAAGAGACATGGTCTCACTCTGTTGCCCAGGCTGGAGTGCAATGGCATGATCATAGCTCACTGCATCCTTGAACTCCTAGGCTCAAGGGATCCTCCCACCTCAGCCTCCCGAGTGTTTGGGACTACAGGCATTTGCCTCCACATCTGGCTGTTATATATATTTTACCACAATTTTAAAAATGAAATGAAATGGGAAATATCAGAGTGCATAGAACACAGTAAGAACAAGTATTAGTACTTGAAATACCTTTACTCGAGATGTACCTATGTGTGCTGAATCACAATGTAAAACGTATTCCTCCCTGTAGGTCACAGTCTAAGAAATGTTAGGACATACAGTAATCATACAAATAAATGTATAGGCCGGGCACAACGGCTCACACCTATAATCCTAGTGCTTTGGGAGGCCGAGGCAGGAGGATTCCTTGAGGCCAGGAGTTCCAGACCAGCCCGGGCAACATAGCGAGACACCAGCTCCACACAAAATGAGGAAAACTAGCCAGGTGTGGTGGCACACGCCTGTAGTCCCCGCCACTTGGGGAGGCTGAGGCAGAAGGATCCCTTAAGGCCAAGAGTTCAAGACTGTAGTGAGCTAGGATCACACCACTGCACTCCAGCCTGGGTGACAGAGCAAGACCCTGTCTCCAAAAGGAAAAAAAAAAGTGTAATTACAAGTTGTATGTTCTGTGGAACAAAGATAGAAGGAATAATCTCAGATTATTCCAGCGGGTCTGAATTGGACCGAGGAGGAAAAGAAGCCACCAGAGCAGCAGGGATGGAGCAGAGGGCCACCAAAGGCAAGCATGGCCTCCGAGGAACCGAGGGGCTGGCTGGGGCAGGAGAGCGGGCAGCCTGCTCATCTGGGGCCTTGGAGATGCGGCAGGGGCTTCTGATTTTATCCTAAGAGCAAGAGAAGTTGACCTTCAGTTAGTGTTATGGGTTGAGTTGTGTCCCTCCCCAAAATTTATATATTGAGGTCCTTACTCTAGTACCTCAGATTGTGCCCTTATTTGGAGATCAGGTCTTTTCAGAGGTAATTAAGTTAAATTGAGGTCACTGGGATGGGCCTTGATCCAGTAGGACCAGTGTCCTTACAAGAAGGGGAAACTGGGACACAGACATGCAGAGGGAGATGAAGCGAAGACAGAGGGAGAAGGCGGCCATCTGCAAGCCAGGGAGAGAGCCCTCAGAAGGAACCAGCAGTGCTGACACCTTGACTTTGGACTTGCGGCCTCCAGAATTGTGAGACAATAGACTTCTGTTGTTTCAGCCACCCTCGTCTGTGGCACATGTTATGGGATCCCCAGCAAACTAATATAGATAGTGCAAAATCTCTAAGTCAAGAATTGGTTATGCCACAGATTCAGTACACCATTCATCACTGATATGAAAATATCAAGTAGAGCTTTTCATGATAAAACCATCACTCTATAAAATGAGAGGTAATCACTGCTCCTAAGCATCAATAGGGGAGTGTTAAACTCTGTGACCTCTGAACGCCTGCCAATGCAGCTGTCCTTTCAACAATGTCCCTGACAAATGGTCACTCAGTCCCTCTCAGAGTTGAAGAGCTCCAATTATTAAAAAGATTGTTGTTTATTTTTATCCCTTACCAAAGGGATCCTACTTCATTGATCCTACTTTTGTCTGGTCAGTTTGGTCTCCCTCTGTCCTGGTTCAGGCTCTGTCTATTGTGAAATGTCGCAGGAATAGCTTGTGTCCTGGCTCCCCCAGCTCTGCTCCGTGATTCCTCGGTTAACTTGCCCAAAGAGGGTAAACTGATGTCATTTCATTCTCTGTTGCCCACTGTACTAGGTGCAAAGATCTTGGCGTGGTCTCTAAGTCCATCTGCATTCCTGCTACAAATGCTACCTTCGGCATTCAACACCCCCCTGCCCACCACTCTCTGCACAAGCTCCTCCTCAGGACTCTCAGACACGCCAGGCACTTGGGTGCTCCGGACCTTGGCCTTGCTGCTCCCCAGTGCTGAGTGCTCCCCTTCGCTTCCTGCCAGCGTGGAAGCTGCCCCATCAGCAGGGCCTTGACCGGCCTTTGCAGTCCTGAGCAAGTTCGCCCCCGACACCCCTTTACAGATTCCTGTGTCAATCTGCCTTGCCTTGTGGGAACTTGTGTGCACATCTGTCTCCTGTGAGATTATATGCCCCTAACGCTCATCATGCTTGACACGATGCTGAATGTAGCTGGCAGTGCTGAGTGAAGGCATGAACCCTCTAGACAAAGTCGGTTGCGCATTTCACACGATAGACTTTCGAATGCTTGGAAGAGAGCGCTCATCTCCTCCAGGGTAACATTCTGCATTTCCTCCCTATCCATCACGTGGCATAGTTCCCAGACCCCTTGTCTGCAGAGATGCCCATCCCAGCCAACCAGATCCGAGTATCCACCAGCACTGCACGCGATAACCTCAGAGGACTCTGACCTGGGTGGCATTTCTCTTTAATAACTTGTATATTATGATCCTATTGATGCAACTGAAGCTTGTATTGATTTTTTTTTTTTTTTGAGCAGCCAGGATGGATACTTTCGGCCCATATTAAACTTCCAGTCAATTATAAACCTATCAGTCTTTTTCAAATGACTGCTATTGGGTCTTCTCCATCCTGTACTGAGCTATTTGATTTTTTTTCTTAATCTAAAGGCAGGATTTATCTTTAGCCCTGTAAAATGCCAATTTAATGGTTTCCATGCATCATTTTAGCCAACCAAAGTCTCTTAAACTCTTAAATCTGGCATCGTGTCAGCAGTGAACGTGCCGTAATGCATCCGTCAACGTCTTCTTCATCCTGGTAATTGACGGACACGTTGGCACTGCAGGAGGGGGCAGGGCCCTGTGTAGAGCACTGGGGACACCCCCAGCTGCGTCTCTATTGATCTCTTCATCAATACCCTGGATATGTTTGACCAACCAGAAATGAAATCGTCCCAACTGTTTGTTCATCCAGCCTATTTTCCTTGCACCATGCACAGGATTTTGTGAAGGATCTTCTCCACCACTCTGGAACTCCCGGTTGGGTGCACTATGAAATGAGAAAATGAGGTTGGTTTGGCTCTTAGGAACTGCTGCTCTTTCCAAGTGTTTACTTGCTAGCTCTTCAAAGATCTGTGAAAATTTTTGCTCAGAACCAATATTAATATCAAATGTGTCATCTGTATTTTCCAGAATCCAAATTTTTCTGATTTGTAGAAAATTATGACCTTTTTTCCCTTAGCAGTTTTCTGCAACTCCCATCTGGTGAAATCAGAGGTGGTTGGTCGAGGCCTGCAGAATGTATTCCTGGTAACTAAACAGTCTCTTGACATCTCTCGCCTTTCTTGGGCTCTTGACAATTCCTCCCAGGTGATGTTTCTTCTATCCCTTCCAGTTTTAAGATGATTGTCCTTATTAGAGAAAAAGAAACTACAGAGCAGAGTCCTATATTTAGGACTGGCTTCCAGGGTTCTTCATGGCTCCCCCAGTTCTGGCTTATGTGTCTTTGGCCCCTGTCAACCCACTCTGCTTCTAATTTCCCAAACACCCCACTACTGTCTGTCCCTGGGGCTTTGCTTGTGAGATTCCTGCTGTTGGAAATGTCTTTTCACTCTTTCCCATTCTGTGAGCTTCCTGCCCTTGCCCCTGGCTGGGAGCCTCTCATGCAGAGGGAGATCAACAGCTTTTCTTGCAAAGGTGAGACATTCTTAGCTCCCGACTACCTGTGTGTCACCTGGCCTGGATGGGCAGGCTGGCAGAGAAACAGTACCATGTCATAAAGGCGGCCTTATCAAGGGCCTCTCCAGCTCTGTTATCCTATTACAGAAATGCCAACACTGCAGAATCAGGAACTTTAGAGCCTCCCACAGATAATGTGTTAATAGTCCAAATGGATCTGACAACTCTTTATTATCTAAGAAACCCAGCAGGCTATTTACTCAGAAGCATTCTCTATGGTTTGCATTAGTCAAAAGAATTTACATATTTTGAACTGTCTGGAGTAAAAGGTTAAAAGCAATATTCGCTTATTTTTCTCTTCTTAAAACGTCATTGCATTTAGGAAACTTGATGTTGTAATTTTTTCTGATTCATACAATAATGCAGGTACCATGGTAGGTTACAAATGAACTCTCAGCGGTAGCATCTCCACCCAAACAATGCCATTTTCAGGGATTTTTATTCATTGGCTCCATCATATTGCCTTTAAGGTTTTATGGCAGTTCTAGGCACACCACAGACTAACCACAGAATAAATAAACTAATAGTAGAGCAGTCACTCATCCCAGTGGGCTTGGGACAGCACGGGTTTATGCCTGTGTCCTGGGTGATCATGAATAGCCCCTTCTTTGACTCTCTGGAGTATTCTGGTTTGGATGACAAATTAGATGGTCACCCTAGCTAACAAGGAAAGATTTGGAATCTATCCATATTATGCATTGAGGAAAATTATCGAGATTCATACAGGTGTATTTAAAATGCCATCCTAAGCTGCCTCACAGCATCGAAGTTGCAAGAAATAAAGAGAAGTTGCCAGAAATCTCTATTTTTCTTAGGAAAGTCGAGTAAATGTTCCGCTACTGTGGCTTGCCTGGTCCCCTCCCATCACCCTTTCACGAGCTTTGTCTTCCTAGTGGTCTAGATGTAAAATATGCATTTGTGATTAACAAAGAGTCCAAGAACTCTGCTAAAATTGGTGCCTGTGGATCCTAGTCTGCAGTCCGTACCAATGACTCAGGCTGAAGTCCTTGGTGACCTTTTGGAAACCACCTGGACAAGGAGGGACTCCACCTCCTCTACTCACGGACTTGCTGACTGCTGACCACTGGTCACTGGTTTGCCCACGCTGAGTGTCTACTCTGTGCCCGGACACAGGGGACGATGCACCACCCTGCCCCCAAGGGCCTCACAGCCAAGAGGGGAGCAGGTAGGCACCAGGTGACAGGAACTCAGAGGAGGAACGTGCCGTCACCATGAGTGGTGGCTCTAGTCCCTGCTGCAGCCTAGCTAGAGCTGCCTCAGTTTTGCATAGAAGGAAACACCCTTGCACCAGAGGGGCAGACCAAGGTCACGTGGCTGGCAGACCTGGGGAAGCCATGAAGGACCCTGAAATCCAGTCCTGTCCGGCCCAAATGCTCACTTTCTGCTCTGAACTGCCACCTGTTCAACTGCAGCGGCAATGAGACAACCAGCCTAGGGGAGGAAGGGAGATCTGCCCACGGGTACAAATTGGCAGCCTGGTTGGGGACAGGCGGGAATAATATAGTACCTAAGATACGGGGGGTCTTGGGCCTCATCCTGTGGGATGCAGACCTGCGTTCAACCACCTGTTCCCCACGAGGCATGTTCAAGCGTTTGCTGCTTGGGTTTGGGACAAAGAAATGCACGAGGATTACTGAACCCCCAGTGGCTGGGGCAGATGGGGAAGGAATCCGGGGGTTCTGGGGGGCCTAGCTCTAGCCTGATGGACCGGGGAGATGAGATGAGTGGAGAGGAGGAGGGAAAGGCATCCAGGAAACAAGCTAGGAATGTACGCTCAGGGTGCTGGGCACTGGTGAACCACCAGCTCTGATAAAGTCAAGAGTGAGTCAAGCAGTTCAGACCAGAGGAGCCAGGAGGGCCTGGGACCCACGCTGAGGGGCGGGGCTGCGTCCGTGGGCCACAGGAGCCCCTGGGAAGCCACGCCGTTAGGGCTGTGCTTCAGGTGGACTGATGGGACATGCACATGGCTGGGCCAGGGACAGGAGCCACGAAGACAAGGAAGTGGGACTAGTCCCAGGTGAGGTGCTGAGAGCCTGGCCAGGGCTGGCGGCATTCTCTCAGCCCCTGGGTGTGGAGCTGGCGGCTCAGACCAGGCTGCTAATGCAGAAGAAGCAGGGGGAGGATCTGGGTCCGAGAGGGGAGGAATGGTGGGTGCATAGGGTGTCAGGAAGAGAGATGATGGTAGGCAGAAGGCAGGGCTGTGGCAGTGAGTGTGCCTAGGGCCAGTCCCTAGGGCAGAGGCGGCCAGGACACAGGTGGCTGGAAGAGGAGAGAAGAGTGGGAAGCCCACCTTAGGGGACATGATCGGGGGCTTCGTCAGGATAGTAAGGGCACAGCACGCTGGCTGGGGGGAGGAGTCAGAGGAAAGGAAGCGGGGAACGATGCAAGGGGCAGGGAGACGGCTGATGAGACAGACGTCCAGGATGCAGCAGGACCCAGCACGGTCAGGCCGTGGGCGGGTGGCCTGGAAGGCAGGAGAGACGCTTCGTCCTGGGAGAGGATGAGATGGATGAAAAGCCACAGGAAATGTGAGGTTTCAGTCGTTCATTCAACAAACCGTCAATTAACAGTGAGGGTATGTTCTGAGGACTGTGTCTTTAGGCGATGTCATCACTGTGTGGACATCACAGAGTGGACTTGCATGACCTAGACGGTACAGCCTATTGCTCTGTGGCTACAAGCCTGTACAGCGTGTTACTGTATCGAATCCTGTAGGCAACTGTAACACGATGGTAAGTATTTGCCTATGTAAACATTTAAACATAGAAAAGGTATGGTAAAAATATGGTGTTATTAATATAATCTCATGGGACCACCATCGTATGTGTGGCCCCTTGCTGACCTGAACGTCACTACGCAGCACATAACGACATATTGGTTGGCAACATAAACCTCACTGAGGAGAAGCTATGCCAGTGGCCTTCCAGGGAAAGGCAGTGGATGCCCCCACATCCTGTTGGAACTCCTTGTTCCCACAGGACAAAGAGGACGGAAGAGGAAACAGCCTGGATACAGCTTTGCAAACTGGAGAATAGCTAAAGGAGCGATACAGTCCCATCCGCACCAGACAAGCTGAACTCAAAACCCAACAAGTTTGGGGCAGCCAAGAAGCAGCCCACTTCCTGCCACAGAACCCCAGGGGTTTAGGAATGGACAGGACCAGGCAGCTCTGGAAGTGGGGGCACTGTGGGGGGAGGGCTGCTTATAAGCTGCCACGAACTGGATTGTCCCTCTCCAAATTCGTACGTCAAAGCCCCAAGCCCCAATGTGATGTATCTGGAGAAAGGACCGTCAGGAGGTAATTAAGGTTAAATGAGGTCTTAAGGGTGGGGCCCTGATCTGATGGGATCGGTGGCCTTATGAGAAGAGGGAGCCCCTCCACGTGAGGACACATCAAGAGGGCAGTCTGCAAGCCAAGAAGGGAGCCTCCACCAGGAGCCAACCACGCTGGCCCCTGGTCGGACTCCCAGCCTCCAGAGCTGTGGGAAATAAATTTCTGTTGTTTAAGCCACACAGGCGTGGTATTTGCTATGGCAGCCGGAACGGAGGCAACTAAGACAGAAGCAGATGGAAATGGTGCCCTCCTTCTATCTCTGGAGGTTTAATCTCTGAAATGGGTGAACCAAGGGGTTCTCTGCATGAAAGGATACCAGGGGGACCATCCTGAAGGTGGCAAAGAAGTGGCAGCCTAATGCTGAGTGACAGCACCTTCCCCACCCTCAGCTCCCAGGGCACTGGCAGCCGGTGCTGCTCTCAGGAAAGGGTACGGAAGCGCCTTCTGCAGGGAACGTGACAAACTCTGGGGGGAAGACCTAGAGCGTGCTCTGCTCGGGAATCGCAGTGGCGTCCTATTGACGAGTCTCATCTGTGGACTCAGAGCTTCCAAGCAGCTTTTGAATGCCCTCCTGTAAGATTGGAATAGACAGCCGAGAATCTCTAAACATTTGAGAAAATATAAAAGGAACAAAAAAAGAAGGGGGGAGTATGAGGAAACAGAAAACACGAAGAACAGCAGGAAATAAAACTACTGACAATATCCTCAGGAGCTGTCATTATTGCATCCACGAAACAAGCAAAGGATACTATTTATAAACTTAGATGACAAAAAAGAGGTTTTGGCAATTAAGAGTGTGGCAGTAGAAATAAAATCCCCATAGAAGTGGCTAAAGATAGAGATGAAGAAATTGCACAGGATAATAGAACAAAAGAGACAAAGCAATGCAGAATATAGGAGGGAAAATGTGATAATCATATTGAGAAGTTCAGCATCCGAATAACAGGAGTTTCAGAAAGACAAAACAAAGAAAATAGGAGGGAAATCATCAAAGAAATAACTCAAGAAAATTTCCCAAAGTAAGGAAACACAAATTTCTAGGTTGAAACAGCCTACCGAGTGGTCTGCACAGTGGGGGCAAGAGTGGGAACACCACCACACATTATATCCACTAAATGTTTTAGAACACAGGAGATCAGGATAATATGCAAAAACCTTCCAGAGAGAAACAACAGGTCTCAGACAAAGGATTAAAAATTAGAACGGTGTTAGATTTCTAAACAGCAACGACAGGAACTAGAAGACAACAGAAAAATGCAAAAAGTCGATTTTTGAGGGAAAATGATTTTCAACCTATAATGGCACATCCAGACACACCATCAAATCAAGTGTGCACGTGGAACAAAGACATTTTCAGTCTCACAAGATCTCAGAAACATAGCACCCTTGTGCCTCCTTTCTGAGGCAGCTGTTGCAGGATATGCTCCAACACAACTAGGGAGTTGCCAAGAAAGAAGGTGACGTGGGATCCAGGAAACAAGGAATCGGCACAGGAGAGAGGCGAAAGGAATCCCCAGGAAAACAGACGGGACAGTAAAGGTCATGCTAAGTCCAGGCAGCCAGATCCAGATCATAGCCAGAAAACATTTCTCTGGAGAAATGCCACCGCGGAGATGAAATGGGAAACTATTGGAAGGAGGGTTTACATACAAGGCAGAGTTGCTGGGGATGGTGAAAGTGAGTGATATTAATACATGGAAAACAGAAGACAGGTATTTACTCCAGGAAAAACAAAAACTTGTGTAAGAAAGGAAATTCAGTCATACTTGGCTTGACCTTGAACAGTGTCTCACAGTCAGAGTAATATAAACACATATGAATGAAATGTTAAAGTTCTGACATGAGTCCACCGGGAAGGTGAGGAACGGCGTGCAGCCACAAGTGAGTGTGGAGTGCGCAGTGTGGACGGCTGGCTCTGCATCTTCCAGGCGAGACGGAAACAGGCAACAATCTGAAAGTGGCGTACATGCATGTTATTTCAAAGACAGGGACGACACATTTGGAAGTGGCAGCTGCTTCTGGTAGGTGGGAAGATTGTAAGGATGTCATGGGAAATGAGGAAAGGCGACTGCTATTAATAGCTTTTTGTCTTAAGCCTTGTAGAACTATTTGATGTTTTAGACTATGTGCAGTATGTGACTTCGATAAATTTAAATTAAGTTTAAAAATCATATGTACATTTCAACCTAATTTCCTGAGCTTCCATTTGTTTATTTGTGTTTCTGTTTGTTCATTCATTCACTCAGTCTATATACATTTGCTGTGAACCTTCTCCCGAAGGTTGGTTGCTGGGCCAGGGGCAGATGGATGAAGTCTCACTTCCTGCCCCAAAAGGACCTTCCCTTTTACTAAGAAAAACTTCAAGGAGGTTAAAGATCTATGTGCCTTTTTACTTTGTTTTACATAGTAGCTGGGTTTCTGAAGGACTCTAAATTCTACATTTGCAAATCAATTGATGTCTTGGGACAGTGTGTGGCTGAAGCTTATGATTTAAAGGGATCCTATGATAACTCTTTCAGAAAAAAAATTTCTACACAATATGTCAATGTGTAAACTCCTATCTTCTTATGTGGCCACTCTGATAAGAAATCAATGTGGCCCCAGCAGTAGCTCGAGAATAAATTTATGGGCAACATATCACCATTGAAGAAGAGGGAAATCACTAGGACCAATATTGGTAATGACAACAATTCACAATTGCAAAGGTATGGAAACAACACAGGTGCCCATCAATACATGAGTGGATTAATAAAATGTGGTATATGTATACCATGGAGTACTATTCAGCTCTGAGAAACAATGGTGATATAGCACCTCTTGTATTATCCTGGATAGAGCTGGAACCCATTCTACTAAGTGAAGTATCCCAAGAATAGAAAAACAAACACCACATGTACTCACCAGCAAACTGGTATTAACTGATCAACACCCAAGTGAATATATAGGAATAACATTTATTGGAGGTCGGGCAAATGGTGGGGGAAGGAGGGGATGGGTATATACATACATAATGGGTGTGATGTGCACCATCTGGGGGATGGACACGCATGAAGCTCTGACTCAAGGGGGGAAGGGGGGCAAGGGCAATATACGTAACCTTAACATTTGTACCCCCTAATATGCTGAAATAAAAAAAAGAAAAAATAGAATTCATTTATATACTGTAATGTGGCCCTTAATTACACTATGTGCACTCTTACTGATGTCCTGTAGTGATTAAAAACTAACCATATAGGAATAACATTTATCGGGTGTCGGGCAGGTGGGAGGGGGGAGGAGGGGACGGGTATATACAAACACAATGAGTGAGATGTGCAACGTTTCGGGGATGGTCACGCTTGAAGCTCTGACTCAAGGAGGGAGGGGGGGCATGGGCAATATACGTAACCTTAACATTTGTACCCCCATAATATGCTGAAATTAAAAAAAATAAAGATAAAAAAATAATAAAAATAAATAAATAAAAACTAACCATAGACAATGAACGTGATAGTAAAATGTTCAGCTGTACAACACAGAGAGACCACACTAATTAATTTCACAGGTTGTTGTATTTCCTCCATTTATAACAGATATAATTGCTTCCTTTCAGCTTCGTCTGTGAGGGCTCCAAGGAGGGCCTCTTCTATATATTTAATATGTGAATGGCTATGTTACCTGCTAAGATTTAATTTTTGCTTGCAGAACATTTTATTGCACCATTTTAAAGCAGCAGGAAAATGCTCTTAAAAGATAGTCGTGAAGAACCATCTGCTTTAGTTGGGAGAGTATAAACATAAACCGTATCACGAAAATGTGCTGTGAAAATCCTCCTTCTCCCACATGTTACTTTTTGTGCCATAACTATTAACGTTTCTCTAACGTCCTGGATGAATCCACAAAGTGTTTTATTCAAAGTCCCTTTTGCTCTCCCAATACTGCCGTCATGCAGGAGATGGAAGAGGCCAGTAAGTTATATGCGTGTATCGGCATGCCTTCGAAATGGGTGCAAAGATTACACGAAGTAAAACACACGCCACAGTGGTGAAAACGTATCTTCCACACCGTGGGCCATGGTAGGTCTGCTAAAGTGCAGCTCTAATCTAGTCACTCCCCAGCTCAAAGCCCCCAGGGGATCCCTGCTGCCCCAGCAGGAAGAGTAAGCCCAGCCTGCAAGCCCACTGAGGTGGCACCAGGCCAGCCTTGCTAGCATGGGATCTGTCACGTCGTCCGAGCTGGAGCCCGCTCACCTGCGCAGTGGACCGTTTGCTGTCCCCTGGATCTGCCCTGCCTTTCCCACATCACACCTTGGCTTGTGCGGTCCCTCCCTATGGCTCCACAGTTTCCCAGTCACCACCTCTCAAGGTTTGTCTCAAGCGCCACCTGCTCCGGGAGCCCACCCCTGCCTCCCTTCCAGATGCCCTCCTTCCCTCCTCCGAACTCCTCGGCACCTGGCACTTGCCCAGGTCTATGACAGTCCTCTGTGACCTTGCCCAGTTTACCCACTGGGCCCTGCACTCCCTGAGAACAGAGATCCGACCCTCCTGCACGCTCCGGAATTAGAAAACAGATTCAACTTGACGGCTCAGCATCATGCATATTTCAGGGCTCCTGCAACTTCCCAAGAAGGCTGTGATGCTCTGCCTCCGTGTCGTGGGTACGATGCCAGCAAACTGCATTCCTAATTACATAACAGTATTCAACTGCATGTCAGTATGAAAAGAAGAACAAACTCTTTCTTTTTCTTTTTCTTTTTTTTTTTTTTTTTTGTATTTTTTAACCAGAAAAGCTTTTTATGATCACTGGACTACTTTCCATTTTAAGCTAATTAGTAAATTGAATTTTTGGCTCTTTAACTGGCTAGGTTAAATTTAGCTCATCTTTTCTCTTAAAGTCAAGCTGTCAGTGGATTTTGCAATTAAAATTTCCACTTTCAACTTTCCTTCTCAATTCAAGAGGATGCTGGCAAGGCATCCCTCCTCCTCCCCCTCCCCCTTCGGCTTCTCCCCTCCCCAGGTCTTCCCATGGGCACAAGACGGCTCCCTACCCCTAGGGTGGGCACCCGGGGGCATGGCCCTCCCAGGCTGGCAGGGCACATACCCAAGGCTGCAATCCATAGCCCTGGCACGCAGCTGAACCCCCGGCCTATCCCAAAGGAGTTATTCAAAACATGCAGCAACCTACATGGCCAGGGCTGCAGTAGGGGCTTGGAGGCCCCTGGTGGGCTGGGTATGACCCCTTTGGTTGGTGAGTATGGGGAGATTCCAGAAAAGGAGCCTGGGTGGCAGGAAGGAAGGGCACACTAGGGGGGGACAAGGGGTAGGGCAACATTACAGAGATACTGAGCATCACAGAAATATTTGAATCTTTTCACAATCGCCATGGCCAAACCAGGGTATTCCAGCTGACTCTGGGCCCTGCCAGGCCCCACATGTGCCTAAGAGCAGCATGATGAGGAGCGTGAACGTGTGCTAGTAAGGAGGTCACAAGGCCACCCCTGTCTCTGTGACCAGAGTCATTCTGAGAGCCCGGAAAAGTGCCCCCTCCAACCCCAGAATCCTACCGTCTCACCTCCAAGCCCTCTGCTCTTTGCCTGGGACTCTCTGCTTCCCTCCCTCCTCGGCTTCTCCCCCTGGCGCCGGCCAAGGGCTCTTCCCTGGGCCCAGGCTCTTCCTGCCCACCCCCAAGTGTGGCTCAGAGGCCCGCCACAGCCTGGTGTCCCAGCCCCTTGGCGGGACAAACTAAAGGTGGGAGTGGGGTAGATGCTCACCCAGCCTTCGCAAAGCAGAAGAAAGCACAAGCCGAGTCTTCCCCGTGCAGGCTGCCCCTCTTCGGAGGGCAGATGGGGAGGCACAGGCAGCTTTATGAGCCGAGCGCCTGCCTCCCACTTCCCTCGTGGCCATTAAGCAAGATGGGCCGGTGATTTCCCAGAAGAGAGGAGGCAGCATCCATTACGCGGGCACTAATGGGTCCTGGGGCTCGGGGCTGCTCCGAGGGGCTGGGTGGGGTTGGGGCGCGGCAGCGGCGCCCACCTGGGCCTGGCTGCCTCCTCTTCCTGTCCAGGCTCCTGCTCTCTGCCACAGAGCCTGCATATCTGGGTGATGGCAAATAGGGCAGGCAGAGCTGCCACAGGGGATGGCGGCAGTTAGTGAAATGAGCTCACTGGCCTGGGAATTCTACAGATCAGAGAGGGGTCTGGGAGCAAGTGCCTGCATCCTTGCAGCCAGATGGAATTTTGGTGGAGAATTACCCGGAGAGAAAAACTAGACATGGTCCTGGGCAGTGTTCTCCCCTCTTGGGGCCTGACACAGGTAGGTGCTGGGACCTCCCAGTGTCCCCCCAGCCCCGGCTTCCCATGACCCTAGCTGGGTAGGAGGCTCCTAAAGGCCTGTCCAAGGAATAGTGAGGAAAACGTGGATGGAGTTTGTCAGTAAATAAAATGCATTTAATTTCATGACTTTGCCTTCATGTGAGATAGTTCATCTGACATTTTTGTGGCTAGAATAGCCTTTCTTTTATGAAATGATGGCCAGCGTAGTGGGTCATTACTTTTAAATGTCTTTATGTAGCAAAACAAAAAGTTGGCAGCCTCAGGGTGTTGGGGCAGCCGTGCAGGTCTGTGAATCACTGTTTAGCCATGAGGCTGAGCCCTGACCCCTGCAGGACTTTGGGCTTTGGTTGCTGTGAGCCCCAGAAGAGCATAGAGGGGGAGGGAACACAGTCGTGCACCCCAGTGTGGGCACCACATGTGACACGCTGCACCCAGTACGTCCAGGGTGTGAAGCCTACTGAACCTTGGACAGGGGAGGGAGAAACTCACATTTTATTCATTTAACAAGTGCTTACGGGGACGGCACCTGCTCCTTGTCTGTCAAGCATCAGATGCCAGGGGTCAAACCGTGGGTTGTGACCCATTAGTGGGTCATGAAATCAATTTAGCAGGGACTGCGACCAGCGTTTTTTAAATGAAATGTTGTGAAATAGAGCGGAAAGTATCCAAATATACTATATGTAGATACAAAGCAGGGTAAGTATTGATTCATAAACCTTACATTCCGCTTCTAGTATAAAGCAATAAAGCCCTTAAAAAACTCCTGCAGACAACACACACTTTACACGAAATGATACAAATGACTTCCCGAGGGCCAGGGAGACTTACAAAGAACAGGCAGGTTTGGGAGCAGCACCCAAACCTAGAGCATCAGCCCGCAGGGGGTCATTTTTCCAGGTTTGCCCTGAGGGCAGCCACATTTAAGTAGTAGTCATATAAAGTGACTAAACAGTGGGAAGCCTCTTGCTCCTCTGGACGGAGGAATCAGGAGAAGGAGCCTTAGACGACCAGGGTTGTTGGAGAGTGGACAGGACCCAAGAAAGGAGGGAGCCAGAGAAGGGGAACCCCAGATTTGTATGTAAAACTCTGCCCAACCGTCTGGCTGACCCCCAGCCACACGCGTTGCGAGGCATATTGCAAGCACTCTGAACAGAGATGTGTGCCTCCACCCACCACAGTGTCACAGAGGTGGAAGTCTGAGTCTAACCAAGCTAATCGTCTGCTGAAACAAAAGCATCGACACTCTTCAAAACAGTATCACAGAATCCAGAATCTCCGCAACAGAACATTCACAACGTCCAGGATGCAATTCAAAATTATTCCACATATAAAGAGCCAGGAAAACACAACTCAATCTCAAGAAAAAAGTCAACCAATAGATACCAACCCTAAGATGACCAGATATTGGAATTATTAGACAAGAACTTTAAAGCAGCTATTATAGCAATACTCAACGAGGTAATGAAAAAATGTGTGCTAATAAATAAAAAGATAAGACATCTCAGCCAAGAAATATAAAATATAAAAATGAACCAATTGGCAGCATTATTCATAATAGCCAGAAGAGTGGAAACAATCCAAATGAACCAATTGGCAGCATTATTCATAATAGCCAGAAGAGTGGAAACAATCCAAATGTCTATCAGCTGATGAATGGTTAAACAAATGTGGTAAATCCACATGATGGAATATTATTCAGCCATAAAAGGAATAAAATACTGACACAGCTTATAACATGGATGGACCTTGAAAACATTGTGTCAAGTGAAAGGAGTCAAATACATTAATTCCATTAACAGGAAACATCCAGAATAGGCAGTTCCATAGGGACAGAAAGTAAATCAGTGGTTGCCAGGGACTGGGGGGAGGGAAAAATGGGGAGGGATTGCTAATAGGTATGGGGTTTCTTTTGGGAGGTTTCTTTAGAGGGGTTTCTTTTGATGGTTGCACAACTTTGTGAATAAACTAAAAATCACTGAATTGTAACTTAAAAAATAAACTAAAAAGTGAATCAAATGAAAAGTTAAGAACTGAAAAATATAGTATCTGAAACTTAAAAATTTACTCAATTGACTCAGTATCAGAATGAAAATGACAGAGGGAAAAAAATCAGTAAACTTGAAACAGACAAAAATTTTCCAATCTGAAAAAGAGAAGAAAAAAAAAAAAAAACAAAATTAACAGAGCCTCAGGGACATGTAAATCAGTATCAAAAGTCTAAAAGTGCTAGGAGAAGAGAGAGAGAACAGAGCAGGAAAGGTATTTGAAGAAATTAGAGGGGAAAACATCCCCCATTTTGGAAGAAAATATAAATTACAGTTTCAAGAAGTCCAGGAAAATCTGAACAGGATATAGATGGAGAAAACTATACCTCAGACACCTCACAAACTGCTAAAACCAAAGAGGAAGAAGAAGCCTGAACACAGGTGAAGAAGACACATCACGCACGGGGAGGGGGGGGGAGGTGTTGAATGACTGCGGACATCTTATCAGAAACCATGGAGGCCAGAATAGAGTGGAATGTTTTAAAAAACATTGATAGAAAAAATATTATCAACCCAGGATTTTATATCCAGTAAAAATATCCTTTAAGGGCCTGGCACAGTGGCTCACGCCTGCAATCCTAGCGCTCTGGGAGGCTAAGGTGGGAGGATCGCTTGAGCCCAGGAGTCTGAGACCAGCCTGAGCAAGAGTGAGACACCTGTCTCTACAAAATGAAAAAATTAGCCAAGCATGGTAGTGCACACCTGTAGTTCCAGATGCTCAGGAGGCTGAGGCAGGAGTATAGCTTGAGCCCAGGAATTGAAGGCTGCAGTGAGCTATGAAGACACCACTGCACTCAGCCTGGGTAACAGAGTGAGAGTCTATCAAAAAAAAAAAAAAAAAAAAAAAAAAAAAAAAAAAAAAAAAAATATATATATATATATATATATATATATATATATATCCTTTAAGGACAAAGATGAAATAAAGAAACTTTAGAATGAAGGAAACTCTGGTAAGTCATCACCACCAGCCCCACAGCAAGAGATGTGCTAAGTTCTTCAGTCTGAAGGGAAACAATGTTTGGAGGAAACTCAGGTCTTCATGAATGAAGGATGGACATGAAAAAAGGTAAATATTTGGGTAAATATAAAATACCATTTTCCTCTTAATTTTAAAAAAATTACACATGACTGTTTGAAACAAAAATTACAACCCATTCTTGTGGGATTTACAATATACATAGATACAATACATATGACAATTATAGGAGAATAGTGGAAGTGAGGATAAAAGGACCTACATTGTTGCAAAATTTCTATATTTTGTATGATGTGGTGCAATATTAACTTTAAGTAGGTAGGGAAAAGTTAAGATGTATATTATTAAACATAATCCCTAGAGCAACCACTAAAAAGTATTGCAAAGAGGTATAGCTAAAAAGCCAATATATAAATTATAATGGAATTCTAAAGATATTCAAATAATGAAATAAACAGGAAAGATGACTAGAGAAATTAAAAATAAAGAGGACAAACACAAACTAAATACTAAAATGGTAGAATCATATCTAGTCAAACCAAAAATTACATTAAATATTAATGAGCTAATACTCTATTTAGAAGACAGAGATTACCAGAATGGCAAAACAAGTAAGACTCAACTATATTCTTCTACAAGACATCCACTTTAAATATAAAGACACATATAGGTTGGATATAACATGCAAAAAGTATGTATGACAAGGTGAGAATGGCTCTATTAAGATAAAATAGAGTTCAAGACCAAGAATATTACTACAGATAAAGAGGATCACCTCGTAATGATTATAGGGTCAATTCATCAGGAAGACAAAACAATAATAAATGTGGATGTTTCTAATAACAGAATATCAAAATACATGAAGCAAAAATTGACAGCCTTAAAGAGGAGGATAGACAATCCCATAATCATATTAGGAGATTTTAGCACCCTTCTCTCAGCAATTTACAGAACAGTTAGACAAAAAAAAAACCCATCTGTGATGACAGAGAAGATCCCAACACACCTTGGTCTAATTGATTTTTATTCATATGGGCTGTGACATAAAATATATTTCTTACTGTGATTCATGGTTTAAAAAGTTTGAAAATCACTCTTCCAGGGCAAACACAGAAAATTGAACCATTGACCCTGGAAAATTCAACAGCCAGTCGGTGAGACATACACAAAGCATTATAATACCAGTGGAAACTGCTGTAAGGAAGAGTAGGAAAGGGAAGAAATTAACGTTTCTTGAGCAACTACTATTTTCAAGGCCCTGGGCTCAGCATACTACCCACTTAAATTTGTTACTTGGCCAGGTAGTATTAACATCCTTGTTCTAGACACAGAGAAAATGAGGCCCAGGGAGGTACAATAACTGGGCTAATGCTGTAGACTCTATGTTTGTGTCCTCCCCAAATTCATATATTGAAATCCTAACCCCCAGTGCTGGTATTAGGAGGTGGGGCCTTTGGGAGGTGATTAGGTCATGAGGGTAGAGCCCACATGAATGGCATTAGTGCTCTTATAAAAAAAGCATGAGAGCTTTCTCTCTCTTTGCTCTCTGGTGTGTGAGGATATGATGAGAAGGTAGCCGTCCGCAAACCAACAAGTGAGCCCTCACTGGACACCAATCTGCCAGCAGCCTGCAGAACTGTGAGTAATACATTTCTGTGGTTTAAGCCACTCAGGCTATGGTATTCTTTTATAGCAGCCCAACCTCACAGCCAGTAAGAGCCAGAACTGGAATTTGAACACAGCTCTGACCTCTAGGAACCACCACAGAAGCCCACAGGAGGGCAATTCCTTTACGTCGGAGGAAACTTTGGGGGAACCGCACAACCAAGACTGGGTGTCCTTGGAACCAGGTGGGCAAGTAGAGAGAAGCAAAGTGAGCAAACACAAGATGTGGGAAACTGTGTGTGTGATATTTTGGGGCTGTCGGATGGCTGGAACTCGGAGGGGACAGAGGGGACTGGTGGGAAATGTGGCTGGAGGAGTTGACGGGGCCAGACCAAGCCTGGCAGAGCCCCGTTTCTATTCCCAGGCAGAGGGAGAAAGGGGAGCAAAACGAAGGCCACCTGTGGGTGTTGCTCATCTTCCCCCTCCTTGGACGGCTTCTCACGGGAGACGCAGACTCAGAGCAATTTTCCCTGCGTTTACATGGCATGTCCCCAAGTTAACGTCCTGAGAAAACCTGCGTGTTAAAGGCAGGTATGTCTGGAAGGTGTCATGACACTATTCCAAATGCTGAAACCCTTATGCCTGTCTGGGTCCTGACGAATGTCTCAAGCTTGGGGCAGAAAGCGTGGAGACCTATAAACAATTACCATCCCTCTGAAGTAGATGTCAGGCCCCAAGGAGGAGCGACGTCAGGCTGACCGCATAAACCAAGGGAGCTCAAGTGCTGCTCTAAATGCATGGCCGGGGGAGAATGGGACCCCCCCAGAAATGAGACCAGAGGCTGTGTCCCTGCCCACCACTGCCAGGTGGGCGAGGTTGCTGAGGTCCAGGAAGCTGCCTATGGAAGACGAGCCCCGACTTCCAAAGGGACCGTCCCCCGCGGCAGTCCCCCGGGGCCTTCTCTTGCTAGCACCCACGGTGGGGGCCTTGTGGTCAGGGCAAGTGACCCCTGGGACAGTGCTGGCTGTCTGCACGTCGATACCTCCAGCTCCCCGAGTGCCCAGCACTGCTGCGAAGCCCCTGGTGGGCTGAGTGACACAGGAGACGATAGTCACTCTTGCAAATGCAAGGCTGAGAAAGGAGGACCAGAAAGAGATCCTTCCGGGTGGTTCCCCTGCAAAGTAGAGGGGTCTGCAGTGCTTGGTAACCTTGACTCCATACCAAAAACACCAACCAGTTCCAGTTCGGGTCACTCCGGAACCCCAAACTGCTGACAAAAGAGACACAACCAGCACAGGGGGTGGTTCTAACACAGTTCGCCCAGCTGTTCTGCAGCCGTGACACACAAGCCCCGCGGGGACTCTGTGTGTGCCCAGCCAACCCAGCGCAGCGACGTGCGGTCATCCCTGGCCCAGGTGGCCGCCTTATCTCCAGCTCCTCCGTTTTCTTCTCCCCGGCTGGCCGCGTGGAGTTGCGGCCGGTTCCTGGTGCCACAGCGCGCTGTTCTGCGTCTCTTCCCAGCTCTTCCGGCCATTGTCGGTCTCTTCCTCTGAGGCAGCTCCGTGGACTCCACGGTCCCTCCCGCCGGGGATGTCACCACCCTGGCTCAGACTGCCGCTCCGTGAAGCCCCTGGAAACCCAGGTCCCGCCTCTCCGCGCAGAGTGGATGTAAGAACGGCTGGCTCTTCTGCGGACTGCGCTTAACGTGGCGTCGCGATGACCCTGTTTCCTCAACTCTGAGACATACCTTCGTGCTTCGTGCTTCGGGAGGTTTCCGAGATCAGCAGGGATCTCGCATTCCGTGTGCACTTTTGGTGTGGGAGTGCGTCTCCCTCCCCCGCCCCGGAGAAGCTGCCAGGAAACCAGTGAGCGACTTTGCATCAGGGTGACTCGGCCCCTCCCCCCATCTATCTCTGGGCCCCCAGCCTGGCACGGGCCGGACTTGGCAAGCTTGTGCTGGATTCAGATCTGAACCCGAGTGTTTCTTGAGGCCTGTTCCGAGTAGAGTCCTGCGCTCGGCAAAGCGCGGGGTTGGGAATGAATATGACATAAAGCAAAGTTCCCGTCCCCCCTCCCAGGGTGCGGGTGTGTGTGAACGGGGCAGGGGGGGAGGCCGTGAGGAAGCGCCACAACGATTTGAGACAGAACCACCTGCCACAGCACCATGGCCTGGAACGAGGGGGGACGTGTTTGGGTTCTGTTTGGGATTTTTTTTGTTTTGAATAAAGTTTTACAATGTGTAAATATCTCGAGTTTTCTCTGCCAATTCCTCAAAGAACCCTAATTCCCGGTCTCCATCCCATTTTACAGAGGAAGGAACTTAGGCTTGGAGAGACAGAGTCATGCCCAGAGCCAATGATTAGAAAGTGCCAGAACCGGGGCCAGGCATTCAGCTCTTATTCCCTGACCTGTGCCCCCTCTGCCGCAGCGAGCTCTGCTCGGTGGGACCCACTTTTTCCTTTAAAATATGAGCTCGAAGCCCACTTTTCAGCAGAAGCCAAATCTTGGTTCTGTGGAATAAGAAGTAAACCCCGAAGTTTCTCGCCATGGCTTCTTCTCACACCGTCTCCATGGTGATGGGAAAATATTATGCGGTAGAGGAATTATGGGAATATGAATCAGCAGGACCAGCAAGAAGACCTTTGGAAAATTGTGACTCCCAGTGGACACGCTGCATTTTCAAAGTAAACACTCCAAAATGATGGATTGCACTTTGCTTCCTATAGAAGCCGGACAGCCAGCCTCTCTCCATTAGCGACCAACCCTCTCTCCCCTGCAAACATTCTTCTTACAAGGAAAGCATTGGCTGTTTATTAGTATAATTGCTGCTTGGCAACCTAGGATTGTGGAAATCTGCTGGTTTCATTAAATTTTAAACATTTTTCCTTGCCAAGCGAAACAAATTATTGTTGTTGATCTGGGCGGACATTTAACATTTTCCAATAGAATTTCAGTGGTGAAGAGTTCAAACCTGGTTTTTAAGTCTAGAATGATGGGACTATTCATTTGACATTAAATATTTTTTTATTTTTTTTAATTTAATTTTTTTTTTTTTTTTTGAGACAGAGTCTCACTCAGTCGTCCGGGCTAGAGTGAGTGCCGTGGCATCAGCCTAGCTCACAGCAACCTCAAACTCCTGGGCTCAAGCAATCCTGCTGCCTCAGCCTCCAGAGTAGCTGGGACTACAGGCATGCGCCACCATGCCCGGCTAATTTTTTCTATATATGTTTAGTTGGCCAATTAATTTCTTTCTATTTTTAGTAGAGACGGGGTCTTGCACTTGCTCAGGCTGGTTTCGAACCCATGACCTTGAGCGATCCACCCGCCTCAGCCTCCCAGAGTGCTAGGATTACACACGTGAGCCACCTCGCCCCACCACATTTGACATTAAGTAATGCTAGAATGTAATGGCCTTGCTCTAATGGCCCTATGCTGTTGTTGGTAAGCCCCCTTAAAATTGTTAGTTGATCTATGTGTGATAAGAAATACCAGTTGAAAAATTAAAAATAGAATTACCATATAATCCAGCAATTCTACTTATGGTGTATACCCAAAAGAATTAGAAGCAGAGACTCAAACAAAAAGTAGCAGCACCATTCACAGTAGCCAAAAGGTGGAAACAGCCCAAATGTCTATCAACAGATGAATGGATAAATAAACCATGGTATATACACACAGTGGAATAGTATGCAGCCTTAAACAGGAAGAAAATACTGACTGTGCTACAGCATGGATGAACCTCGAGGACATTATTCTGAGTGAAATGGGCCAGACGCAAAAGGACAAATACTGTTGAGTCCACGTCCATGACATACATCGAGTAATCGAATTCACGGAGGGGGAAGGCAGAATGAAGGCTGCTGGGAGTCCGGGGGAAGGAGAAGAGAGTTATTGTTTAATGGGGACAGAGTTTCCATTTTGCAAGCATTCTGGGAATGGATGGTGGCGCTGGTTGAACAACGATGTGAATGTACTTAATGCCATTGAACTGTACACTTAAAAACGGTTAAGATAGTGAATTTTGGTATGTATATTTCACCACATTTTTAAAAATACTGATTGCACAGCCGGGCGCAGTGGCTCACGCCTGTAATCCTAGCACTCTGGGAGACTGAGGCAGGAGTATCAGGAGTTCGATACCAGCCTGAGCAAGAATGAGACCCCCGTCTCTACTAAAAATAGAAAAATTAGCCAGATGCGGTGGTGCACCCCTGTAGTCACAGCCACTTGGGAGGCTGGGGCAGGAGGATCGCTTGAGCACATGGGTTGGAGGTTGCAGTGAGCTCTGATGATGCCACTACACTCTAGCCTGGGGATAGAGAGAGACCCTGTCTCAAAAAAAAAAAAAAAACTAATTAAGGACTGGGCAGGATGGTGGGTTAGGGGGCCCTATACACTGACTTCAGCCCACTGCCGGCCAGCAGGTCTATGAGGAGCTGTAGAACATGCTTCACAGGCATGCATGGCTCCGGGCCATGTGGCACCCACCCTGCTTTTTCTGTACCCGGGCTGGAATGCACATCGTGACCTCTCCCCTTCCTTACTTGGCCAGCTGCCTCCTTCTCTCCTTCCAACAGCACCTTGGGCACCCCTCCAGGACACCTTCCCTGACCCTCTGCAGCCTTCATCTGTTGACAAGTCCATGAACCCCACTAGGCTGCAGTGCCCTGAAGCATGACACAGAGCCATGGTGCTCAAAGCCCTCGCCTGGGACCAGCAGCACCAGCAAAACCCGGGGGCTTGCTAGAAATGTACATTGTCCAGAGCGATTTTAGCAGGGGAAGACCACCCAAGGGGTGTGCACTGGCCAGAATATTGGCCAGGAAATCCGAACAATGGGGTGAATTCTGGTCCCACCTTGCTCTATCTGTGTGACCTTGGGCAGGTTGCTTAACCTCTCTGAGCTGCACTTCCCTCATCTGTAGCATTGCAGGGCTGCTGAGAAGAAGGAAAACCACCTGTGGAAAGTGCTGTTGTTTAAGACCTCCCAGAGGTGGGTGAGAGGAAGGCTGCAGGGGGAACAAGGGCAGCCCCAGATCCCTCACCAACATCCTCATGGGAGAGTGAATCACAGAGAGGGTGGGGAGAGGAGGAAGATCACACAGCAAATCAGCGGCCAGTGTGGGACTAGTGGCTGTCTCTGCTGCCCCCACTTGCCAGTTTCAGGGTTCCTGTCCCTGCTGCAAGCTGTCTCTTCCTCCAGGAAGCATTTGGGACCCTTGGCTGTCCCATAGTGTTGGCAAGAAGCAAAGGGCAGCCCTGAGACTGTGGGCCATGGGCCAGCTACCTCCCAGACTCGAAGCTTCCTGCAGACCTCGGCCTCTCCAGGGCTGTCCCCTACCTTGCATGGCAGAGGTGGGTATGGCGGTTTGGGTCAGGGTCCCCCGGCATCCCCTCCTGCCCTGAGAGCCAGCCCACATGACCACCCCTGCTCCTGCTCGTTGCATAACTGTGCTGAGGCTCAGAGAGGTTAAGGGACCTAAATGGTAAGTGGCAAAATCAACCAAAACATTGCACAGCTTAGTGAGGTCTAGAGAAACAGTCACAGCAGCAGGAGCAAGGATATGACAGCAGTGCACTCACTGGGCACTTTTCTACACAATTCCGTGTTTCCTCGGTTATTCCTGGGAACAGCGCAGGGCCTCACTGGGCGTGCGCGTGCGTCTGGCTCCTTCAGCCTGTGCGTCCGTCCTGCCGTCCCGCCTGCCTCCGTCTTCTTGATGAACGGCGCTCTATGGCACGAGTGTACCGAGCATTTATCATCTCACTGCTAGCGGCCAGCTGGCTACCATGAACGCCACGGATGCTGTCTTTAGTAAATACAGGCATACCTGTGATGCGTGTCCACTGTCAGATACATCCGTGTGTGTTTACACACATGCCTGTGTACATACGTAAACATGCATCCTAGGGACATACCGAGGAGTGTTATTCACTTTTAGCAGATAATATCGGCCTTCCAAATTGGTTTTAACAATTTACATTCTATCAGCAACGTGTGTGCGTTCCAGTTGCTCCGTATCTTCGCCAACGTTTATTGTTTCCATTTATGCAAAGCGTGAACAGGAGCAAAGCATTTGGGTCACGTGGGTGGGTTCACGTGCTGAACACCCGTCAGGCTGTGCACTTACAACCTGGCACTTTTTGGTAAGTACAGCACGTTTCCACTTTTAACCACTTTGGTACGAGCATCGACTATAGTTGACAGTCACAGATGAGCGTCGACTTTAGCTGACAGCCATGATATGAAAGCAAACAACTGAGCTTAGACTCTAGCGTTAATAACAAAACTTCTACAACACTACTCCAAATTGAGGCAATACAACCCTTATACTGCATCAGAAAATCTCATGCATTTTATAGAAAGACATTTTCCAGCACCTTACAATAGTGATAAAACAAAAAGGAAAAATCCATTAAGAAGATGTATTGTATGCTCAAAAAATAATGAAAGGCGTAGTACTGGATACTATTGTAAACAATGTACTGTTGGCCTATGTGTAGCCCCATGCTTCGAAATTTACCATACCAAAGAATAAAATTTATCGTAATATTCAAAAACTTGCCTTATTTCTTTATGATATGAATGAAATAAAACTATAATTTTGAATTGGCTTTTCTAATTTTTCATTTATCAAAATAAAATTGTGAACATTTAAAAATAACGTAATGAAAACATATATGTATATGTTACCTATTCTGATTACATGACAAGTAAAGCTGCCTGTAAAGTGAAACAAGCTTGCAGTGCTTTCAAGCTTTCCTCATCACACAAGAGCAAAACGGACCCGTGGTCGATGCACAGCACAAGTTATCATGCGGACTGTGAGTGCCGGCTGTGGGCAAGGCTTCGCGGCCGGTGAGTGCCGTACCCAAGTGGTTAAAAAAAAGTTTATGGGAGAAAAGTACATGCACAAACAGCCCAGCGGCACGGGTGCTGCTGTTGTCCCTGTGATATAGACGGAGATGCCAAAGGTCAAGGCCACTGCCTGGTGCAGGGCTCACCATCGGAGTTAATTTACACGAAGTCCCTTTCCCGGCCGTGCCCACATCTGCTCAGCCCTGAGTCCACCAGCTCTGCCCACACGTGTTCCTTTCGTTGCCATGGTTTCCAGCCAGGTCACCCCTCAGGGTGATCCGAGTGCTGGAGTTTTGTCACCCTCAAATTTCATGTTATTTTGCCCCCAGTTCTAGCCCCGGAGGAGAGCATTTCCGACACTCACTCTGTGATTTCCCACGCCACATCCTCACCTTGGCTCCACCAACTGCGTAAGCAGGCCTCCCACGTGCCCACAGAAATTCTTACGCAAACACTTTGTACAACTTTGCTCTACCTGGGAGGAACAGCCAGGTCCCACGACACCTGGCAAGTGGTGCTGGTCTCTCTGTGACACCCGCCACGCTGCCAGCCTGCCTTCCTCTGTGTTCCCACAGCTGGTACCCGCCAGACACTCGTTCGGCGAGTACTAATGGGGCACGTACCATGGGAAGGCCCTGTGTTAGCGGCCACAGCAGATGCAAATTTGGAGCAGACAGAAGCACAGTGGTTATGATTACAGACTCCGGAGACGGGCAGCCTGAGTTCAAATCCCAACTCTCCCACTCTCGAGCTGTGTGACTCTGCCCAAGTTACTCAGCCTCTCTGAGCCTCAGTTTCCTTGCCTGCAAAGTGGGGATAATACTAGCGCCTCCCAGGGTGCAGTGAGGACTAAGCGAGTTAACATTTGTAAAGCTCTTGGCACAGAGCCTTGCACAGGGAAAGCACTTCACGAGCTTTGCTTAGCTTTGCCGGTCTCCCGGGGCTTCTGGCATTTGTCCGCAACTCCTTGGTTTTCGTTCTCCCTGCTCGCCTGTGGCTCTGCCGGGGTCAGCTGTCATCGTTTCTGTGGCCCACCGGTAGCACACAGGAGGCACTCAAATGGGACAGATGTGTGTTCAAATCCCAGCTCTGCACTGACTGGCTGAGTGCAGGTGCTGGGCAAGGTCCCGCCTGCTCTGCTCTAAGGCGGGACCAGGGAGGCCACACGCTGGGGAGCGTCTGGCCCAAGATCCGGCTCGACTGACGGCATCAAGATGAATACTGGCAACCGTCAGCGTGTGCCGGGGCTTGAGCCGGGCCCCCTCCCTGTCCTCAAGGCCATTACGTGAGGTTGGGCAAATTAGCATGTCGCGTGCGGTAGGAGGCTTGCCGCATGGGGAGGGACAGGTCGATCGAAGTCCTCCATTAGCAACGTGACATAAGAATTCAGTGCGCAGACGGCTGAGAGTCATTTCCTTTGAACAGTGACTTTCAAAAACCCCGCACGGTGATCCCAACTTCAGAGAATGGTTCCAGGCAGAAGGCCGGCACGCTTCGCTCCACGCTCTGCGTCATTGAAAGCGGAAATTGTGGCGGTGACGCGGCGACATGGGACACGCTTATGACATAAGGGCGAGGGAAATAAACAGGAGACGCCGCGTCGCAGGCTGCTGGTTGGGGCAGCTTTGCTCAGAAACAGGCTGGGTTTGCGAGCGAGGGGACCACGGCTGACCTCATTGTCTTTTTCTCCGTATAACGCATTTTCTGTGGTAGTTTTGTTTCTCACACACATTTGGAAGTTTGAGGTTTTGGGGTTTTTCTCCCAAATGGAATGATTGAAGCCCACTCTCATAGGTCTTGATCCACGGACGTTAACGGGGACTTTGAGGCGGCTTCCCCAGGCCCTGCCGTGAGGACAGTTAAGGCTCAAAGTGGCTCAACCTGCAGCCACAGGGTCGGGGACAGTAACCGAGCCTGGGCATGGCGCAAACCCAGAAGGGCGGCCTCTCCACGGAGGCCTGCACTGTGAGGCCGTGCACCTGGGTCCTCCCCGGTTGCCAGAAGATGCAATGCACGTGGTGGTTGACGCGGGACAGGTGCTAACAGTCACTGAAGGAGGAACGCTAAGAAGGGGCCCTCCCGGCCCAGGGCTGCCCTCCAGGCTGGCTCAGAGGCGCAACCTGCCAGAGAGCCACCAGAGAAGGCGGGTGTGCTGGGCAGGAGGAGGGAGGGCCCCACTGGGGAGACATGAGCTGGGGCCCCAGCCCGACTGTCTGCCGCCCACTGTGCGCCCAGCCTGGCTGTGGGAGGGTGGGGCGGGGAGGGGGCTGGAAGCCAGCTCCTGTGCTCACCCCCGATGCCTGCATTAGGAGAGGTAGAGCCCGTTCCCTCCCCTTCCCGCTAGAAGGGGAAGGGTCCCGCCCTGACTCCTGGCCCAGTGCTTGTTCTGTGACACTTGGGCCGTGTTCCATGACAGCTGAGCATGCTCCAATTTGGAAGAACATGCAAATCACACACCTGGGCGGCAGCTTTTCAGCTGCTGGGGCCTCAGTAAGGTCAGACAGCTCTTGACATCCGTGGACCTGAAGCAAGGATGGGGCCTTTGCCCCGCCAAGCGCAGGTCTGACCCAACAGCCCCCCAGACCCGCCGGCATTGCCATCAGTGAAGCCACAGCCATGTCGACTCGAGTCTCTTTGCAAACCAGAGTCCCGGCAAGTCCATTGTGACGAGGAGGGAGGGAGGGCAGGAATGTGCACTGCATAAGAAGTCCTCCTGAGCACGCCTTCTGCCGCAGGCTGAGCGATTCCCCCAGAAGCCCCAGTGTGGAATGCATAATTTATGAGGACCCACCTGCGCACATTCATGAGCTCACTGCCTTCCAAGGCCAGCTTCCTGGCCTAATGAGTCACAGCAGGACGGTGTGAGGAGAACAAGGACCAGCGTGGGGCAGGCCTGGGGTCCTCGAAATGACTGCTAACCTCTGACACTCACTTTGAGGACAATGCTCCCAGCTGTGCCTGCCTTTGATCAAACGTGGGGAGATCCGAAGGAGGAAGTCTCTGTCCTTAACATCCAGGCTGCACAGATCAGGGTACATCAGCAGCATTTCAGGGGAAACCGAGGCAGGACTCCTCCCCCCAACCCAGCCTCCCATACATGGTGAGTGGGGCTCCACCTGCTCTGTGTTGGCAGAACTCAGGATGAGCCCTTCTCAGCCTCTGATGACATAATATCCAGAGCCTCTGGCAGGTTCTTATCCTTTCGGCACCTCCGTCTCTCCCCTCTGTGGGCAGGGGAGGCCATCTCTCCTTACGGTCCTGGCTTCCGCCAGCTCTAACACACACTTTCCACATTTAAGCACCTCTGAGACTACAGAGTGTCACCCTTCAGTGTGTCTTGGCTGGTGTCAGGCAATGGCAGAATGGTTCTGTTCTTTCTTAGCGGTCCAGAAAATGATATATGTCCTATGTCCTCCAGATGCTAGCCTCTGAGAAAATACAGCAATAAGCTACCATTTATTAAGCACCTACTGTATGCCAGGCGCTGTGCCCAGCACTTGCAAACAGTGGTGCACAGATAATACATGCATCACCTAGCATAGGCGGCTCATAGTAGGTGCTCACTAAACGCAAGCTTCCACCTCTTCTTGTTCCTGGGAAGAAAGAGCTGCCCCCTGCTTTGCAGCTCGTGCAGCTAAGAAGCATATTCATGAAACTCCTTAGGTCCACATTTTATTCAGGGAGCTTCAGCACTGAAGCATTAAATAAGTGCTGGTTTAATTTGGATTTGGGCAGTGGGAGCTTAAAAGTTTTCCCAAACTAGTCACAACCCAATTAAAATGTTACTCATGAAACTCAAGACTGTGATTCATTTAATACTCCATCTGGCATGTCTTGCTTTCAAACAACTCACATATGACTCAACTTTGACTTTGCTTATTAAATGCTAACCAGCACCCTTCCTCATCCCGATGAAAAGTCATTTTTTTAAAGTGCCACGGCGTGTGAGCGCGTGTGCACACGAGCGTATATTCATGGGCGCCTCTGCAAGGCCAGCTTCGTTGACGAAGGCCTGCGCTGTCACACGGGGCTCTGGTTTGGCTTCACATTCCGCCGTCACTGTCTTGAAATTGTTAATCATTCCTGAACAGCAGCCCCACAGGTTCATTCTGCACCGGGCCCTGCACACTGCGCAGCTGGTCCTGGGCGCACACAGGTGTGACCGCGTGTCCGCGTGGGCACGGGAGCACAGATGCCAGGTGAGCGTGAGTGCCTGTAGGCCGTGGCAGGACGTGTGCGGTGGGGACACGGGAAGGCGGCCGTGCGAGGGGACTCGAGAACCGTTGTGAATGTGTCTGAGGGTGCAGGAGACGGCGGGTCTCAAACACGAGGGCCACGGGGGTCACGCCGGGACCCCGAGACTCACACTCCACAGGTCTGGGCCTCAGCAATGTGTCATTTTAATGAGCCCCTCCCGCTCCAGGTGACTGTCGTGCCCACCAAGGTTTGAGAACTGCTGGCCACGGGTTTTAGGTGCTGAAAATCAGGCGATGACCCCAGCGTTCTTTAAGGGTGGGCCTAGAACTCCACACAGCTCAGGGCCACATCCCCGCCCGCTCTGTGAGCCGAAGGGCAGGTTTCCCAGAGCCCACCGAGGCACTGCTGAGCTACCAACGCAGGGAGCCCCAGCCAGCCGCCGCTCTCGCCCGGGCCTGGGCCTCCCGCCAGGCTGTGACTCACAGGAGCAGGCCGGGGTGGCAGGACAGAGTGGCCGTCCTCTGCCTCCCGCCTCCCTGCAGCAGTAGGGCAGGGCCAGGGCTGACGTCACTAAGGGGCCACTCCGAGTCACTCCCCTGGCTCCTTGTCACCCGAAGCCGTCCCCTTGCTGAGCCCATACTAGCATGGGGAGGGGCAGGCACAAGTGCAGGAGTCAGACTCTGCCACTTGCCAGTGGATGACCTTGGGCAGGTTACTTGAGCTCTCTGAGCCTCAGTTTCCTCATCTGTTCTGACCTCTGGCCTGGGGTGGGACTCCTTCAGACCACACCTCCTTTGGCGGCTCCTGCGTGGTCCTCACATACACCAGGTACCGAACTCTGTCCCCACCCCCGCCCCTGGGGGTCGGCAGTGGAGCCACCTATTGGCCTCAGCGTGGATTAGAATCGGAGTCCTGCAAGCTTTGGGGGGCCAGGAGAGGTGCCATTTCCCAAGAGGGCTAGTGGCCCCAGGACAGGGAGGAGGGTGGCCCAGCCAGTCCATGGTCAGGACCAGAACAGATGTCCCCTGCTGCCTGCCGCCCAGAGCTGCCACCACCAAGTACCTATAGTGCACCAGGCACGTCACAGGCTGGAGCCCCCGAAAACACCAGGAGAGGTGGATGAGGATGTCACCAACAAGAGGCTGAGGGCTGAGAGAGGTTAGGTGACCTGCCCAAGGACACACAGCTTGTGGGACCTGAGCGTTAAGCTTCACAGTGACACTGACACAGAGACGACCTGACCCTCCGCAGCGTCAGCCCAGCCCCCCTCCACGTCCCCTCCCCGGCCCGAGCCCTCTGGGCCTGCGGGATCCCTCTGCTGTCCAAGGCCGCTTGTCCTCGTCCCAGCCCGCGCGTGTGGCTGGGGCACAGTGCCAGCCTCTCTATTATTCATGCCTCCCTTCGGTTGCCAGCGGGGACCGGGCCCGGAGCCCCAGCTTTGCCAGGAAAGATAAGGCCCAACACCTGACTTGTCTTCTCCTGCGTTCCATCTCCAGTTCCCGAAAGAACACAAAGGCCTGTTGTTCCCGGCCCGTGCGGGAAGCCTGGCCTCTTTCTCATGAAAGGAAGATAAACCGTTTATTAGCGGGATTACGGCCGGTTAGATTTACAGCTTTTCCTCGGCCACCTGTCCCCTCCTGTAACCCCGCATGGGCTGGGAGGCAGATGCCTGCTGTCTCTGGGGTCGTAGGGGCAGGGGAGGCGGCAGCTTTGCCGAGCCCCTCCCACGTGCGAGGCTTCACACTCGTGGCCTGGAAGAGTCTGGGCGTCGTGGGCTAGGCACCCCTCACCCCGTGTCACAGGTGGGAAAACTGAGGCTCAGTGAGTCCACGCGACGTGCTCGGATCACGCAGCTGGTAGACGGCCCTGTCTGCACTCTCTGCCCCGCGCCGGGATGCCACGCTGACTCATTTGTCCTCAAAACAAGACTCAGGAGCAGTGAGTACACGCGTGCGAACCCGCCCGCCCACGCTCCTGTCTCCAACTTCACGGTCAAGTCAAGCAGAAGCCGAACGCAGAGAGCCAAGATTCAAGACCACCAAAGGGGCCCTGGACAGTCCGTGTGCCTCGCCCCTTCCTCCCCCTTCCCCTGGGGTCGAGCCAAGTCCCAGCCCCACCCAGAGGTCTGTCGGAGCCCCCTGCGCCCGAGGGGACGCCCACGGCCCCGTGTGCTTGTGCACTGCCATGGCGAAAGAGTGGGGACAGGGGAGGTGGCTTTCCAGGCTGGGGTGTGGGCCCCCTCCTCACCCTGGCAGCCCCTGCCAAGCTGCTGACGCCTGCTGCCTGCTGCAGGATTAAGGTGATGTCACTAGAAGCAGCTTAGTGCTTGCACAAATAAGCATCTTTGGAAGGTTGGTGCTCCAGGGGTGCTGGACACGAACAAGGCCCAGCGTCGTGTCCTCCCATCCCAGAGCTGAGGCACTTTGGGGATCAGCAGCCGCAGCTCCCCCCATTTCACGGGTCAGGAAACCGAGGCCCAGAGAGGGGAAGAATTTATCCAGGGGCCCCCGGGGACGCAGCGGCAGAGCCAAGGGGGGTCTTAGGGCTGGGCTGGCGGCACTTGCTGGAAAGCCCTCTGGCTTTGCCACCGAGCATGCCTGCAGGTGCCTCCATGGCCCAGCGGCAGTGTGGTACCCCAGCCCCACGAGCCTCAGCTTCCCCATCTGCACAGCGGGGGCGATGATAGCAGCTAGCAGGGGGGGCTGTGGGGAAGGGAAGACAGGGGAGAGTTTGCAAGGGCCTTGCAGCTGGCTCCGTACCCTAAGTGCTTGGGGAACAACGCTCGCGGCGTCAGAGACGTAACAGGCCCTGCACTGCTGAGCACCTACTGTGTGCGGGTGCGGGGGATGGAGACGACCCGGACGCAGGCCCCACGCTCAGATGTCCATGCTCTCCTGGGCAACATGCAGACGCAGCCTCACAGAGTCACATAGGCTGTGTAGGGGCTGCTGCCCCACGGAGGGGCCTGCCTGCCAGGGAAGAGCCGGGGAGGGAACGGGGGCTTTGCTGGGGACCGGTGCTGGCGAGGGAATTCCATCCGCCTCAGCTGCCCTTAGGGTGTGTGTGGGGGGCTGCCAGTGCTGGGCAGGGGGCCACAGGGGCCCACAGGGGTCACTTCGGCCACCGGGGAGGGCTGGCGTGTGCCAGGCCGAGGCGCTCAGACTTAGCTTTGGTGGAGAGCTCTCGCTGAGGGGTCCCACTGGCTGAATTGTCGGGGCCCCCAGGCCACCGGGCTGAGATGATTTGCCCCTTGGAAAAGCAGGTGACAGGGAAATCGAGGCATCAACACCAGGTGTCTTTGTGGGACCCTCCATGTGTGCTGTGACCATGATGCCGACCTCTCTGCTTCCTTCTCATGGTCATCCTGAGGTGGGCCTTGAATTGCAAACAGGGAAACTGAGGCTGGGCCAGGTGCAGTCACTTGCCCATGAAGGGCAGTGCAGGGAGTAAAAGCCAGGGCTGTCCCTTCATTGCATCCCTCCCCTGCCATCCGGCTTCCTGGGGTGTTTCTCCCGTTACCCACACATTGCAGGGCTTATTTCCTTACTCGGGCTTCACTATTTCAAAAAACTGCCGTTTTAAAATGTGCATTTTTTTTTTTTTTTTTTTTGAGACAGAGTCGTACTCTGTTGCCTGGGCTAGAGTGCCATGGCGTCAGCCTAGCTCACAGCAACCTCAAACTCCTGGGCTCAAGCAATCCTCCTGCCTCAGCCTCCCAAGTAGCTGGGACTACAGACATGCACCATCATGCCCGGCTAATTTTTTTTATATATTTTTAGTTGGCCAATTAATTTCTTTCTATTGTTAGTAGAGATGGGGTCTCGCTCTTGCTCAAGCTGATTTCGAACTCTTGACCTTGAGCGATCCTCCTGCCTCGGCCTCCCAGAGTGCTAGGATTACGGGCGTGAGCCACCGCACCCAGCCTAAAATGTGCATTTTTTAATGTATATTTTTTAAAGGCAGCAGCTGCTGTTCCTCCTGGAGTCAGCGCCCCCACCCGCCCCACCACGCACCCTCTCCCACTGACCCCGTTTTCTCAGGGCCGTAAATCACTTCCTTAAAGGGGGCCAGAAACCAAGGGGGGAGAGAACTGCCCTTGGCGAGCCTCAGGTCGCCAGCCGGAGGGGTCAGGCTCTGGGGCCCGGAGGAAGCAGCTGAGCAGCCGAGCCCGGCACAGGGCCTCCCCGGGGGACATGCTCCTCCTCCCAGGCAGGCGCCGTGGCAGGCAGCCCTTCCCCACCAGTGGGGCCAGGACATTTGCCGCTGCCTGGGAGGGGGCCGCCGGCCTGAACCTCTGTCGGGAGGTGCTGGGGTGAAGGGCCGGGTCGGGGGAGATTTAGTTGTCCATAAGGAGCAGTGTCCGGGGTATACCCCACCCACCCACACTGAGCGACCACTGGCATCTATCTGACCTTGAATTGAGCTGGACATCCTGCATCCTACCCGGCAACCCTGGTGTCGGCAAATGCGTGTGCGCCTGGCCCGTGTTGATGCGTGTGGGACCGTGGGCGTGTGTCCTCGTCTCCAGACCTTGCCGTGGGGGAATCTAGTGACCAGGACTTGGCATGTCGAGTGTCTTTGTGGGCACACGGGAAGGGCGATGGCTCCTCTGGGGGCTGCGCCGTCTCAGGGCGAAGAACTCAGAGCTCCCAGGCGCGAGTGAGCCAGAGGCCCAGCGGATGGCGTTTACACTTCGGCCGCCGCTCCGTGGGTTGGCTAACGGTGTCCCTGGAGTGGCGGCGTCTGGGACGCTGTGATTAATGACTCCGGCATGCGCTGGCAAGAGGCTTTGGGTTTGATTTCTCTTATCTTTGGATGCTCAGAACTGCTGGAAGTGAACATTCCTACCTGCTGCGGCTCGCTTGTAAAACCCAGACGAGGTCCTGCCGCCCTCTGCCCCCAACCCTCCCAGGGCTCTGGTCTCAGGCGAGGTCAACACCCACGCCCCTCTCGGGCCTCCCTCTCTGAGCTCCTCTTCCAGCCACTCCCCGTTCGCTCTGCCCAAGCTGACCTGGCCGGTGTGTTCTGGAAGGACCGGGCACTCCCACCACAGGGCCTGCACCTGCTGCCTCTTCCGCCAGGAACACCCTCCCTCGGGTGCTCCCTGGCTCGGCCCTTCGTGTCCCCGAGCTCCTTCCCAGGGACGGCCTTCTCGGAGAGACGCCCCAGCCTCTCTCCGCAGCACTGTTCTGACTCCCCTCCCCGGTTCACGGTCCTCCATCCTTATCAGCCTCACCGCCGCCAGCTGGTCAGAAAACGTTTGTTGAATGGCTGATTGACCTTGTGCTGCTGCTGACTCCGCTTCTGCGCCTGGTCACCCCGGACCCTCCACACAGCGGCCCCTTGTTACTTCCCACTTGTCCCTCAAGACCCAACTCAGGGTCCGGGGAGCCTCCCCTGCCACTCCCCGTGACTGTCACGTCACAGCGCGCCGCACAGAGCTGGGCTCTTGCTGTCCGCCTGCTCATCTGTCTCCCCGCCTGCTGTGAGCTCCTGTGGCGGGTTGGGACAGACTGTCCTCTCCACCCTGGGACCCAGCACTGGCCTGGCCCGAAGGAGGTACTCAGGGCATGATTGGCAGCTAAGCGGACGATCCCTTGGAGAGTTTCTCTTTTGTTTTCTTTTTCCCCTTCACGGAGTCTGCTCTGCACAGCAGGAGGTCCTTAGAGACACCTGCTCCAGCCAGTCCATTTCACAGATGGGCCAACTGAGGCCTGGAGGATGGACGGTACGGGAGCTAACACCCGTGGAGCGTCGTCTCAGAGCCAGGCCCTGGCATCTGAGCAGGGTGACATCTCCCCCAGGTCACCCCATCCTTCCTTGGGGGGCAGGGGCCAGGGCCCTGAACCGAGGGACACTCAGGTTAGACTGAGTCCCTCTGCAGACAGCAGCCTGAGCACGCAGGTTTCACAGAAAGATGTGAAGGGTTCCTAAATCCAAACCCTTCCCTTTACGCACCAAGAGAAAAGGCCGGAGCGCTGAGTCCCAGCGTGAGAGGGTGCAGGGTGCGACCACCCCAGGAAGGGGGCGCCCCTCCAGCCAGAGAGGAGCGTGGCAGTGGAGGTGCCCGGGAGGGCCGGGGAGGGCAGGTGGCCGCAGGCGAGGAGGTGGCAGCTCCCCGAGCAGCAAAGCCTCCTTGAGGAGATCCGAGACCTTCCAGCCGTTTCCCCCATCCCCAGCCAGAGCCCAGAGGCTTCTCTGAGCGACCCCGTGCTGGAACCTGCAGACGGTGGCCTCGCAGATATAGGCACTGACCCCGGGCCCTGCGAATGTCACCCCACAGGGAAAAGGGTCTTTGCAGACGTCACCGAGTTGCAATTCTGAGACGGAGATTATCCCGAGTCCTGCAAGCAAGCGCCCGATGCAGTCGCAAACGCCCCTGTCAGAGAGAGGCCGAGGCAGACAGGGCCTGGACGGGCACAGGAGAGGGACAGAGACTTCACAGGCGGGAGCGGGGCCCAGGGCTGCGGTAGCTGGAAGAGGCAGGAGGAGCACAGCCCCGAGGACACCCTGGATTTGGCTCAGCGACATTCATTTCAGACGTCAGGGCTGCGGAGCTGTAAGAAATGCATTCCTGTTGCAGTAAGCCGCCCAGTCCGCGGTGGCTTGTGACAGCAGAGCCAGAAACGAGTGCAGCTCCACGGCCCCCACTGTGTGCAGGAGTGAGAGGCGTGGGTTGGGAGGAGAGAGGCCCTGAGGTGGAGCCACCTGGGCCTGGGGACATTCCAGAGATGCCGACTGCATTCCAGAGATGCACCCAGGATCGGGCTGCATGGAGGGTCCTGGGCGACCCTACACAGAGCAGAGGTAACAGCAGCGTGTGGTCAGTTGGTCATTCAACAAACATCTGATCGGCTGCAGACAAAGAGGGCACAGTTCCTGCCCCCGGGGCACTGACACTCAGGGGCAGGAGAGGTGTCCCAGGGACTGTGGACAGAATAAGGCTGGCTTCCCCTGGCGCCCCAGCCTGCCGCGCTCTCTGCTTCTCGGCTTTCTCCTGGGAGCCTCTCTCATAAGCCACGTCCACAGAAGAGAAGCTCTGCCTTTAGGGGATTTGACCTAAAACGAGCACCCACCGTCGTCCCCCCAACCCTGCCCTGGAACACAGGTGCTACTTCATTCATGTGTAGCGACCACCCTGTAAGGTCTCCTAGGTCTCATTTTCCACTGGAGAAGACCAAGGCCCAGAGAGGTTGTATGACTTGCAAGGATCACGCAGCAACGGGTGGCAGAGCTGAAATGCCAATGTCAATCTGCCTGATGCGTCAGTCACAGCCCGCTCCCTGACTTTCTGCCTGTGGCCCCAAGTGGCCAGAGACACAGCGGCAGGACCAGGGAAGAGCCGGAGACTCCAGCCTGCCCCCGCACGCTGCCAGCACCTGGCCCTGGCTCCTGGAGCTGCTCAGCGGATGTGACCTGCTCTTCCCGGGTTGTAGACTCAGCGGAACATCCAGCGGCCGCCAGGGGAGCCTCTCGCTTCTCCTACTGGGTCCACGACAGACGTTGATCGCGCCCTTTGGGGCAGCCTGGCAAGATGTTTCCACTGGTGACAAGCTGATTGCGTTTGTGCCCCTCACCTGGCTCCTGGCTGGGGTCGCGGCTACACAACGGGCCCGGCCATGGGCACCTCCACAGGTCAGGGACTCCCTGACGAGGGAGCGCCAGCCGCCAACCTCCCAGGAGGGTGCTCCCGGCTTCTTTCCAGAGCTCCCACTGAGGGACACGAGCTTGGCACAGCTGACCACGGACAGCACGGTGTCACCCCTCGGGGAGCGGCACGGGACAGGGCCCAAAAACTCCCACCTGCGCTCACCAGAAGCCCGAGTGCTGAGGGGCCTGTCTGCACTGGACGTGTGCCGCCTGCGTCTCCGGGGCCGTGCAGATGCCACGGGCGTCACGTGCCTGCCCAGCCCGGCAGAGCGTCGACGCTGGGGAAGACTGTGCCAGTGACCTTCCTAACAATGCCTGTCCCCTTCCAAATGGCTTTGGAATTCGCAGAAACAACCATGTCCCTTCCTCACACCAGCTTTCAGAGGCGGGACCCCAACCCCAGCCGGCAGCTTCAAGCAGCTGATGTCCCTGGGCAAACACTCTGTGCTGGGCCCCTGGCGTGGTCCCGCTGAGCCCTCGCCGTAGCTTATCCCCATTTTACAGATGAGGAAACTGAGGCTTAAGGTCGGCACGTGGAAAGATGCTCAGCACCATTAGTTACCAGGGAAATGCAAATCAAAACCACAAGGTACCACTTCACACCCGCCAGGGGGGCTGGGATCAAAGAGGCAGTAAGGGGAGTTGTGGGGAGAGGGGGGAATCGGAACCCACGGGCACTGCTGGCGGCATGGCAAACGGTGCAGCCACTGTGGAAAACAGCCCGGCCGTCCCCAGAAAGGCTCAATGCAGAGTTGCCACGTGCCCCGGCAGTGCCACTCCCAGGCCTACACCACAGGAAATGAAAACATGTTCACACAGAGATGTGTGCACTCGTGTTCCCGAAGCATTATTCACAGCAGCAGAAATAACTCGAATATCCATGAACCGATGAACGGACCAATGCAATGTGGTCTGTCCATACAACGGAGTGTCATTCCCAATAAAAGGAGCGAGGCACTGACACAGGCCACAGCGTGGATGAACCTGCAATGTCACCGTAAGTGAAAGAAGCCAAGCACAAAAGGCCACACATTATATGATTGCACTCCTACGAAATGTCCAGAGCAGGCAGATTTATAGAAAGAGAAAGTAGATTAGTGGTTGCCAGGGGCCTGGGAGGAGGAGGAGGAAGGGAGGGGGTGACTGCTAACAGGTGCGGGGTTTCTTTTTGGGGTGATGAAAATGTTCTAAAATTGGTTATGGTGATGGCTGCACAACTCTGTGAATATACCAACAACCACTGAGTATACACTTTTATTTATTTTGTTTTTACTTAGAGGCAGCATCTTGCTCTGTCGCCCAGGCTAGAGAGCAGTGTCATCATCGTAGCTCACTGCAACCTCCAACTCCTGGGCTCGAGCGATCCTCCTGCCTCAGCCTCCCAAGTAGCTGGGACTACAGGAGTCACCACCACGCCCAGCTAATTTTTCTACTTTTTGTAGAGATGGGGTCTCACTCTTGCTCAGGCTGGTCTCGAACTCCTGAGCTCAAGCGATCCTCCCTCCTCTGCCTCCCAGTGAATGCACACTTTTAAGTGGGCAAATTAGATGATACATTTCAATAAAGCAGTTACCGAAACCAAGAAACGGCACCTGTGGTGTCTACACTGGGAGAGTCTGCAGAACCTGCAGCCCTGACCGTCCTGGCCATTCCCTTCGCCCTCCCAGCGGGACCTCAGAAGAACCGAGCATGACTTTCCTGGCTACCTGCCGCCCCCAGTTCCCGCAGCCTCAGGCAGGCTTGGGATCCCGGACGCCACGTGCTCGGAGCAGGCGGACCTGGGGCTGCTGACCAGGCTCTCCTTGTGGCCCTGGGGCTAAGGCCACCGGGACAGACCCCACGGGGCCCCAGGAAATCCTGGCTGTGGCTGCACTCCTGCCCGAGTGAATTCCCGCTTGGCATGGAGCGGGGCTCCTCCCGGCACCCCGGACACGCAAAATCTCACGGACGTGACAGCCGTCGGCCCTATGACACCTGTTCACGGCACCTCGCCCCTGGGTTTTCGGTCGTTGCTGAGGCTCGCCTCTCTCCTAACAGCCTCGACTTTTCACGATGGAAAGAAAAAGAAAGGCAGTCCATGAGGGGTGGCTTTGGGTCTTGTTTTATTTTTGTTCCTGCAGGTCTCACACTCCTGACTCAGCCGCGTACCCGAGTGAGATGGAGGCCCCTTCTCTGTGCCTTGCGGTCCCTTCAGGGGACCCCCGTGGCCTGTCCCGCCCTGAGCAGCCCCGAGTCCTGCATGCAGTCACTGGCCTTTTGGTGGGGAGCCGGGCAGCCCTCGCCAACGGGCGGGATGGCCTGGAGGAGGCGCTGAGGTCCCTGCCAGAACAGGGCCTGGATAGTTACAGCTGTGCTTTCAGCGCCTTGTGGCGGTGCTCGCCCCAGGCCCAGGCCCGAGCAGGGCGGGGCGGCCAGCTGACACGCAGGAGAACAGCACAGGCCGCCTGCTGCCTCCCAGCCCTGGCACTGCTGGCATCTCGCAGAACCTCCTCTTGCTCCTCAGGGTCTCGGGGAAAGCTGACCATGCCCTGCCACCACTGAGCCAGAGTGACCCAGCCGCGCCCAGCCCCGCCCCGGGGCCAGGGGCACCAAGCCGTCTCCCAGTGCCCCTGTGTCCCGGGACCACTCCCAGCCCCTCCTGCCCTATCCCAGCACTTGCCAGCTCTGAATCCAGAGAACGGACAACCCCCCGCCCGCTCCTGGGAGTGCAGCACAACCTCCCTGGGGACCGGGATGCCAGGACAAGGAGGGGGGCCACCATGAGGTCTGGGGGGCAGGAAGCCGGGCTGTCTCTGGGTTCCGGGATGCCCAGAGGAACTGAGTGACCTGTAGGGGGGGGCCCTCAGTGTCCTCAGGCCCCACCCTTGGAAAAGCACCCTGAGTTCAGGCCGTGAGAGGCACTTGGAGAGCCAGGTGCTTGGGGCCTTTTGGGGACCCTAGGGAGCTGCTGGCCCTCCCGGCCGCATCTCTTGAGGACACCTCCAGAAGCTACAGAGCATGGAGGGAGGTGACGAAGATAAGGTAAGAAACCCCCACGCCCCCCAAAAAGGTGCCAAAAGGGCAGCCACTTCTCCTGTACAAACAGGGTGACTGCGGCCCAGAGGGCGGTGGGATTGGTGAAGTTTATGCAGGAGGAGACAGAGGGTCACTCTGCGGGCCAGGCACTTACTCAGGTTAGGGGTCTGTCCTTACCATACCCTCTACAGCAGGGCAAATGCCTACCTGTTACCATCACCAAAGCTCAGAGAGGTTAAGTAACTTGCCCAAGGCCACAGAGCCAGGGAGCGGTAGAGTGCGGATTCGAACTCTAGGCTCTGATTGACCTGCATTCCTTGCCCTGCTGAGAACACAACGGCTTATTCTTCCATGGTTGGAGCTGTAAAGCTGCTTTGCTGGAAGCTTTCCCAAGCCCGGGGGTGGGGGGAGCAGACAGCGCAGAGGCCTGGATTCTCTTCCTGCAGATGCTGCCAAGGCGGGAGGTGGGTGTACCGCAAGGTCAAAGGCAGGAAAAGACAATCGACAGGCCCAGGATGTGTGGAGCCAGCACCTTCCAGGCCCCTCTGCTCCAGGCAGGTGACAGTCACTCACAGATCCTATCTCCAGCCCCAGTGAGGGACAGGGCAAGGCCCCCATCATACAGATGAAGAAATTGAGGCTGCCGGGTGAAGCGACCCATCCAGAGCTCCCCAGCACCCCAGAGGCAGAGCCAAGCCTAGAGTGCGGGAACTGTACAGGAAGCCTCGGCCGGCCAGGGCGTGCGGGCCAGCCGCTCTCGGTCAGGCGAGTTCCTGCTATAAATACGATGCTGACTCCCGGTAACCTTAGCCTCCGGGCTCGCCCGCTCGGGCTCGGGGCCATAAACCCAGGAGCCGCAGCCTCCTGTTGCGCTCCTGCTCTGCAGAGTTTTCCTGACACCTTAACAAGGTACCACACTTTTTTACAGGCTCCAAGTTTCCGGAGGCAACACTGAGCTGCTGTCTCTGCAGAGAGGAGGGCTGCTTCTGCAGACGACAGCCCCCGGGCCTCGGGGTGCAGGGCGGGAGTTCCCCAAAGAGGGAGCTGACCCGAGTTCTGTGCTAACGGGGTTCGGGGAGCTGGGTTCGAATCCCTGCCCTACTGTTTACCAGCCGGGTGGCTTTGGGCACATCCGTTTGCCTCTCTGAGCCTTGGTTTTTGGTTATACAGGGGAGCTGAGGGCACCCACCTCCAGGGAATAAACGGAACAGCGTGTCCAAGATGTCCAGGACAGGGCAGATAATTTGGCCTCTTCATTTCCCTCTCTGGGAAAGCTTCTCTATTGGGTGAATAACAGTAACAACAGCTATCACTGCTAACACTAAGCCTGGCATTGCTTTAAGTGAGTTACAAGCTCTTAGTCATAGAATCCTTATCGCAACCTGAAGAGTTAATGTCCTGTTATTGACTCCATTTGACGGATGAGGAAACTGAGGCACTGTTCCCTTGCATAATCTGCCCTAGGTCGTGAGTGGAGAGCTAAGGATGTTCCCACTGTTGACACAGGCTCAGGGACTGGTTACCGGAAACAGGTGGAAATATCTTACAGCAGTGTTCTTGGCCCAGCCACTGCTTCGGTGCAGGAACCCCAGAGAGGCACGGACTTCAGGCACACTCTAGGCCCTTCTTGGCCAGGGCCTCCCACCCACCCCATCAATAAACATAGCCCCTGCACCCAGGTGCTGTCTTCACGCCTGCTGCCCAAGTTCAAGCTCAAGCTCACGTATCAAAGATGAAGGGCCACCACTGCATGGTCCACTACAGACAGGAAAACCAAGCCCAGAGCCTGCCCGGGGCCACCTGCCCAGCCCGCACAGACAGACCGGGACGGCCCCGCCTCCCAGCCCAAACGGGCTGGCCTGTCCTAAACAGGGAAGGGACAGGGAGCCCACATCTCCTCCCGGCCCCCGGGCTGAGCACACACATGCATGCTCAGCGCCCGGTCGTTTGCCCCGAAGGGCTAAATATTGTCCTGGCCTTCCTGAAATACCCATCTCCATGTGGGTAGCTTTACAAGCTGCTAAAACCAGGGCCGTGTCCCTGGTGGAGGGGGAGAGCTATTCCGGGTTCGCGTCAGGTGTGGGGCAGGGCCAGCCAGAAAGGGCCGTCTGCTGGCTCCCCGGCTGCTGGGGCCACGGCGGGCAATTCCTGGCCGCCAGCTCGACTGGCAGCGGCGCAAGAGGGCGAGGTCAGGTCACTTAGTCAGTGCCCCCCTCCCCAACTCTCTCTCTCTCTCCGATCTGACCCAGCGGGGCCCAGGTGCTGGACTGTCCCCCAGACGCCATGCAGGGTGCTGTCACCCACAGCCCACTCCTGCACCCCTGGGTGCCCCAAGAGTCTCCAAGGCGGGGTTTTATGGATGAGGAATCCACGGGCCAGAGACAACTGACAGCGCAAAGGAGGCCAGACCTGGGTGCTCAGGCTGCGTGTCCCTCGGGGCTCCTGCCCGGGGCAGCTTGCTGCTGCCACGAGGGACCACTGGACGCTCACTGCACACCAGGCACCGGCAGCCACTCTGATACATTGTTGCGTTTAGTTTTCACAAGCACCACCGGGCAGGGTACCATGCCACCATCTCCACTTCCACCTGGGGACTCTGAGGCTCAGAGAAGCCAAGCCACCTGCCCAAGGTCCCCCAACCCGGGAGTGAAAGAGTCGGAATTTGAACCGGGGCAGCCTGACTCCAGAGTCCCGACGCTGCCCCGGGATTAGGCTGTCCCCAGCCCCTACCCTGCCAAGGCAGGCTGGGGGGTGGCCACGTCGGAACTGGTTCTTGAACTGGAAGGAGGTGGGGCACCAGCCAGGGACACGGGCAGCCAGTGCCCACCACAGCCTCTTGCCTTGGGCACGGCAGAGGGCAGGCGGGCAACCCCCAAAACCTGACCCCCCCCCGCCTGCCCGTGTCCCTGGCCATTTCCATCCTAAAGCCTTTGAGGACCCCCAGAGGGCCTGCCTCCCATGCTGGCGGACTGGGAGCTCAGGACCACTGGGGGGTCTCAGACTCCTGGGGAATCAGACGGAAGCTGTGTGCTCTCCCCAAATAAATGCACACACACACACACTCGCACCTGGCGTCAGGGCCATGGCACCCTGAGCCCACCCAGGGGTCCAGCCGCAGCCTATGTCCCGTCACCCTGCGGGTCAGCTCCGCCCTCGCTGCTGCCAGCCGGGAAGGGTTTGAGCAGCAGGGCAGCCTCCTGCTCCGGCCCCACCGGGAACCGGGGTGCGGCAGAGCTGAGCTCTGACAGGCAAGCTCCCCTGTCCCGGCCACAGCCCCCAGGAGTCAGGCCGGGGAGGGGGCCGGCTTCACAGCTGCCTGCAGCCTGCAGGGGCCCCAGCACCCTCGGCGGCTGGCGGCCCTGGCTGTGCAACCGGAGCCCCGGCGGGTAAATATAGCGCTGCCACTCACCGGCCGAGGGGCCCTCGCCGTCCGACATGGTGCGGGAGATGGGCGGTCGGCTGGCCACCAGCCTGCAGGGGCACTCAGAGCCCTCGGCGGCTGTCACCCACCCGGCAGGGCTTGAGGCTGCTCCGTGTCCAGCCCCCAGGCAGCGTCCCGCCCCGGCCGCCTGGCCACCCCCCTCCATGCTGGGCTGGGCAGATGAGAACGTGCTCGGTGCCAGGGGCCCGTGCGATTGGCGGATAAATCCGGGCCCTGCCCTCCCCTGCCCGGCCTCTCCCGGGTGGCCCCGGAGTGTTGCTTGAGAAGCTGCAGCACCCCTGGGTGCCCCGCTCCGTCCCAGGAATGGCCACCCAGCCAGGGGGCACTTGGGGGCATTCAGGGAAGGAGAATAGCGAGGGACGCCACCCGCCGGGCACAGGCCTGGGACCCGGAGCTGCGAGGATCACGGCCACACTTGCCGTCCCGCTCTGCTCTCCGGAGCTGCCCCAGCCACCGTGTCCGTGTCACAGCAGGGGTTAAGTGTCCCACCCAAGGCCACCCGGCGAGTCAGGGGTGTGACTAGGATCTGGAGCCGGGCTGTCTGTCTCCACGGCTACAGGAAGGCACGACCCTTGCCTTGCATTGTTTGAGAGCAGCCAACGCTTCTGGGCGCCTACTGGGTGCTAACTGCCCGTAGGTGCTGGGGGCCGGCGTGGGGTGGAGACGGTTCCCCGGGCAGCCATGTGACCCTGCGCCGGGCACAGAGCAGATGCGCTGAGAATGCTGGTCGGGAGAACAAACACTCCAGCGAGCACTCAGTATGCTCTTGCTGTGTGCTTGGCTAAGATCCAACCCAGCCCCTCTCCTGGGTCCCCACAAGGTTAAGGGCAGGTCCAGCCAAGGGCCAGAGTTCCCAGAGGCATCACCCAAGGGAGGGGCTCTGCTCCCTGACCCTCCACCCCCACCAGGCTGGAAGTCTACCCAGTTCTGTATGCAGAGTACAGAGGAAGTGAAATGGCTTAGAGAGAAGAGAGAGAAAGCCCAGCCAGAGAAATCTAGGAGGGCTTCCTGGAGGAGCCGGCATTTGGGTTACCTTTAAGGGACAAGAAAGTTTTTTCAAGAGAGGAAAGGACACTCCAGGAGGAGGGACCAGCAGGTTCAAAGGCGAGACAGCCCAGCTGGAGAGTGGCGGGGGTCCCTGGCAGAGGCTGGAGGTGGTGCAACCCTGAGGAGAGAAGAAGCCTGATGCCTGTGGAAGGGAGGCAGCCAGGGCTGGGGAAGTCAGAGGTTTCCTGGAGGAGGGGCAGATGCCAGTGCGGGGGGGGGGGGGGGGGGGGGGGCAACAAGTCTCAGGAAAATGAGAGGGGAGCAGCATTCTGAGGCCTCCTGGCACGCCCCACACTGAGGCCTTTCCCAGCCCAGAGACCTGGGGAGTGTAGGCAGGAGGATGAGGCCACATGTTTGCAAAGGAGCCCTGACTGAGGGTGGGGCAGGGAGGAGGGTGGCGGAGTCACAGCCGTCACCCTTCACCTCTGCACTGGCCCTCAGAGGGGACAGCAAAGGAATGCCATCCCTACGAAGTGGCTCCAGGGCTCCTGGACTTTGCCTGTGGTGTTCCCTTGGCTAGGAATTTCCTGTCCTCTTCCTCCTCCAGGAAGCCTTCCCTGACTGCTCCTGAAGGCAGATCAAGGGCACTCCACTCTGCCAACTGTGACTTCGCTGTGGTCAGGGCCTCGTCCTGGCCATGTCTACCTCTTGGTTGACCCTTGCTGCCCTGAAAGATAATGAGCTCACCGTCACTGGGGGTAATGCAAGCAGGTCTGGACAGCCACTGCGTGGGAACACAAGGGAAGGAGTTCAAGCATCAGGTAGGGTTAGATTAAATGGCTTTGGGGTTCCTCTTGTCCTGTTTGCCTGAGTCTGTCCCTGTTTTAGCCTTCAATTTCCCTGTTTTAGCCTTGAGTGCATCCTGGGAACCCCCCAGTCTCAGGCAAACCAGGACTGTTGGTTGTCTTGGGCTCCTCCTGAGATTGTTAGTTACATGAAAAAAGACAGAGACAAAAACCAGACCACCCCTGCAACTGTCTCTGGAACCCCATGGCCCCCGCCTCCTCCACCCCAGAAATTCCCTCCTCCCTCCCCGACACCTAGGTGGCCCCCAGGACAACTCTCTGGGGCGGATGGAGACCCAGCAGCTCTGTGCCAGGAGCGGGGCGGGGGCTGGGCGAGGCTAGCGGGCGTAGGGGACAACGAGGCGGGCAGCAGAGGAGCAGAGGAGCATCTCAGCACCCTCCCCTGCAGAGTGGAGCCGGAGGACTAAGGGAGACACTGCCAAAGCGCCTGGCAGATTTCGGACGCGTAGTAGGTCTCCGCAGGTGGCAGCCGTATCCCCAGGGAACAGGTGGGACCAGGAGAGGCACGGCCCGGTCTGCCAGCCCCGTGCCGGGCACCTCTGCTGCCCTGGCGTTGCAGCAGGACTCAGGCATCGGGGGAGCGCCAGGGCGCCAGGCAGGGTCAGCGCCGTCCCCAGGTCCTCCTCGCTGTGTGGGCTCCTGCACACCACGGCCCCTCCCTGGGGATCAGAGGCCGCCATTTCTGCGATGCTCTTCTGAACACCTCCTGTATACCAGGCCCTGGGCCAGGCTTGGGGGCAGGAGGAACGCCAGGAGTCCCTGCCATCAGGCAACATGGGCCCGCGGGGCGCTGCGGCAGGGTCTGGGGCCCATCTCGGGACGTCTCCTGCAGCACCTGCTCTGGGCTCCCTGCACGGGCAGGAAGGTCGGGGGGCACACCGCAGAACAGTGGGGGCAACGCGCCCCCAGGGGCCCCTGAGGCTCCGGACTCCAATCCAGGGTGCCGTGAGGGTGGGGCGTGCCCTGGTACCAGAGACTAACCGTGGGCAGCAGAAAGGGCCCCTGAGCCACCGGCCTCCCAGACCGAGGCCCTGCCCTCGGCCGGCGCCAGGGAGGAGCCTGGTGGCAGATGAAGCCAGGTCCAGCACCAGCTCCACCAGCCCTCCTGGGTGACAGGGACAAGCCTGGCCCTCAGCCTCGGTTTCTCTCCTGGAAGGGGTGGCGCCCCTTGGGGCTGTGGAGAGGGTTCACGCCAGGACCCAGACGCCATGGAGGGCACTCCACCTCCCGGCCTGCAGCCGTCTGTCCGTCTGCCCTGCCTCCCGCCACACGGACCGCCCAGTGTCCACTGGCTGCTCCCATGTGCAGGCCACTTCCCCTGCCTCCCTTCCTGTCCCTGGCGGCAAGCCCCTTCCTGTTTTCTTTATTGTGGGAACATGTGTTGAGGGCAAAACAACTCAAGTCCCTGCTCCTGAGGTCCCTGCAGCAGCGAGGGGGCCCACTGCACATGCGTGACAATGTGTGTGTCAGCGAATGGGTGTGGGTGTGCACACGTATGCAGGCGTGCACACATATGTGCATGACCCTGGGCACGGTGGGCGAGTGTGTGAGTCTGTGATGACTGTGCACAGGAGCATGTACGTGCATGGGGCGTGTGCGTGTCCCTGATGTGACTCCTGCCAGCTCATCCTGGGGCCCTGACTCTCTCCAGTCAGCCATCTGTGTGCCCGCCAGCCCCCGTGGGCTCACAAGGGTCTGGCACCACTTTCGACAGCTCCTCAATGGGCACCACGACGTGGCAGCCAGGCCTGAACCAGGCTGGGGTGGCCTCTTGGGGATCAGAGGCTTGTGGTGGGACGGAGGTGCCAGTGGAGGAGCTGAGGCCAGGAAGGAGGAGCAGGCAGTCAGGGAGGACCTCTGAGCAGAGTCTTTAATAGGCAGAGACCTAAGAGGTGAGGAACGGGGAGGGGATGGATGGGAGGAGAAGGGGCTGGGGATAGAAAGAGTAGCAGGAGAAGCGATCAGGCAGAAGTTGGGGTCATTTGAAGGGCAACGGGGCAAAGGTAAGGGCACACACGTGCTAGATGTCAGTGGGACCCAGCCCTGATGTCATGGCATCATGCCCTTTCACGGGGCAGGCCAGGCAGGGACCAGCTGCGTGGTCACTCTGTCCCCAGGCCCCCGCCCTGCTCCCCTCACCCAGAGAGACGCGGGCCCTGGGCTCTCACCCTGCTCGGCCAGCCAGCGCCCCCACTGGGAGGAAAGTGCCACTGGAGGAACAGAGGGGGGTCAGTGGTCAAAAGTGGAAGGGCGTCTGAGCTGGGGTGCCAAGGCGGAGGACCTGCTTCCCATCCACATCCCACTCACTGGCGCCTGCCTGCCCCACTCTCCCCCCACCTCTCCTCCCTGCTGGAGACCCGCTGGGCTTTGGGCTGGCCGTAAACAGGGAGCCTCAGTGGCCATGACCTGAAGGACAATGGATGTCCTCCTTGGATGACCCACACCTCCTGGGTACGTGGCCCTGGGCAGGTCACCCCACCTCTCTGGCAGGACGCCGGCAAGGGCCTGGCCCCGGCAACACTCCTCGTGTCCGCCCACTGCCCCAGGTCAACAGAGACACCTCCGTCCAGCTCAAGCCAGGACACACCAGGGACACGCAGAGCCTGAGACACGCATATGCACACGAGAGACAGAATGGCCCAGGGCGAGGGAGACGCAGGGACATGGAGAGACGCGGAGAGACACGCAGCACACACATGCACACGCACAGCTCACACGCATGGGGCTCAAACACGCGCCAGCGCAGCTCTGGGAGCCAGTTTCCCACGCCCGGGGCCCCTGGTCCAGCCCGGCAGCCCTGAGCCGGCCGCCTGGGTGGCCTTGGGCAACCTCCTGGCCCCTGGGCTCCCAGCCAGGCCCGAGAGGCCCATCCAGCTGCCCCAGGTGTCCCAGGCGTGAGGGTGTGGGCAGCTCCTGCTTCCCTGGGGCAACCCCTTGCCTCTGAGGTGGGGGCCAGGGAGCCACTGTCACTTGGTGAGGGGGACACGGTGCAGCGGTTTAGTGGGGAGGCCTCCCAGGCTCAGGCTCCTGGGCTCCTAGCAGGGTAAGGCCCACCCCTGCCCTCTGGCCCTCTGCTGGGGACCGAGGGGCCCTGACACAGTTGCTGTCATCATCCCTCTCTGCCTCCCCAGAGCTCGAGGACAGGGAGCGGGGGGCGACAGGGGGCCCCTTTGCCCCTGCCCGCCAGCTCAGAGCCTGGAAGCCTCCACACCCCACCTGGCAGGCCTGGCCCGAGTGAAAGGCCCAGGCTGTCACCCCCGGCCCCTGCCCGGCCCGTGCCCTGAGACCACGGAGCCCCGTCCGCAGCTGGCCTTCCTCCTGCTGGTCCTGCCCCTTGGAGTGCCACCCCAGGAACTGGCGGCCTCGTCCTCGCCTGGGTGTGGCTACTCTGCCGGGTCCAGCCCGCCAGCGGGGCTGCCCCCAGCACCAGGAGGGTGACGACGGTTTCCTCAAGTGAGAAGGAAGGGCAGGGAGGGGCCGTGCTCTGGAAGAAGTTAGTGTTTCTCAAGCTCCAGGCCAAGGCAGGGCGCTGACTCTGTCTGTCCCCAGCCCTGGCCCTGACTCAGAGAATTGACCCTCCCTCCCGCGGTGAGTCCCAGCCGCCTGCCAGAAATACCCCCAGTGCCCTGCAGCCACCCCCGGGGGGGCTATTTCTGGACGTCCAGACAGAGATGGCTGAGGCTGTCTGGAGCCCAGGGGTGAGGTCTGGGCAGGGTGGACTTAGGAGTCGCCTGCCGCAGGGGGCGCATGGACCGCCTGACTCAGGAAGGGTGCAAAGGTTCCGGTGGCAGCTCGGCCAGGAGTACCAGGGTGCTGGCTCAGGCTCCCTGCCGGGCCCCCATCCAGAACCTTCCAAGGTGGGCAGCTGACTGCTGGGACACAGGGTGTGGTCCTCTGTCTCCCCTGTTGGCTGTCACTGGTGCTCCAGCCACCACGCCTAGAGCACGGTGGAAGAAAACCTCCCACTGGTCAGGGGGGGCCCAGGCCCTCACCCCAGACCCGGCAGCCCGAGGCCCCTGAGCCAGCCCCCAACCCAGCCAGGCTACTAGCCGCCCAGAGAGCTGGGTCAGCGCTCAGGCCCTGTCACCCCGCGGGGATGGGAGTGACCTGAAGAGACATTTCAGAGTCAGAGCCGCTCAGCGAGGAAGCACATGCAGGGGTGGGGTGTAAACTGGTGGCCGCCCTCTGGGGCGAGAGCGCAGGTCCTAAGCTCTGTATCCTCCCCGCGTCACTGTGTCCGAGCTCCCAGAGGAGGGGACGGATTTGATGAAGGCCACCGCTGCGCGCCCAGGGTCACACGGGAGGGAGTGGCAGGGCAGGGAGGGGACCGGGAGCCTCCGAGCCGCCTGGCGAGGGCAGCCCCCTCCGCCTCCGTGGGCTTCTCGCCCGTCTGCTGGGTGGCCGTGCCCGCGTGCCCACCAGCCGCCCGACCCCGCGAGTCCGGCAACCGCGCCGGGCCTCGGTGGCCCCATCTGTGAAATGGGGACGGCGACGCCCGCCCCCAGCCAGGGGTCGGTGGACGCCCGCCCCGCCCCCGCCCCAGGGGCCCCGCGCCCTCGCCCTCCCCCTCCCACCTGGGGCGCTGCTGCGCGCGGGCGAGCGGTCGGAGCGCTGCGCCAGGGCGCCACCGTGCGGCGCTTCTGGGGACTGCACACCTTGCCCGGGACGCCCGCCCGTCCCCCTCTCCCCACCCCCCCACCCGCAGGTAACCAGGAGGATGCTAAGACAGGCTGTGCCACGCCCGCTCCACGTGTGGACTCTCTTACTTCCCCCGCCAACACTAGGAAGTGCGTCCTATTATTTGTCCTGCCTTACAGATGGGGAAACCGAGGCACAAGTCCCAGAGCCAGTGACATGCTGGGGCAGGAATTGGCCCCAGGCTGTCTGGCTGCATAGCCTTGGGTTTGATGCCGGCCCAGGTGACTCCTCTCTGCAGCCAGGACTGGGAACCACCTGCCTCTCGCAGAAGGCCCATTCTGTGGAAGAGGAAGTGGCTCCAGAAGGGCAGGATGGGTACACTGGCCCCACAGGCAGTGACAGGGGCGGGGCTGGGGGACCCTGCTCTGCTCTTCCCACGCATCTGCACCTCCAGCCCCTGGGTGCCCGGCGCTCAGAAGGCAAGCCCAGGCCTGCGGTGACGGGCACGTTGGGCTGTGGAAGGGCACCAGGTGCACAGAGTCATGGGTTCTAATCCTGACCCCACTATGGCCTGGCTGTGGCTACGGCCTTGATCTCCGCATCTGTGACACGGGCGTGCTTGGCACCCATCTCCTGGGAGGATCGAAGGAAGCTGGTGTGTAGGCTCAGGCTCGGCAGTGGGTGGACACTTGCTGAATCAGGGATGGTAAAGCGGCAGCTTGAAGTTTCCAGTGAGAGCTGACCCCTCCAGAACCTTCCAGACCCCTCCAGTCAATGCCAGGCTGTGCCCCTGCAGTGCTGAGGCCTGGTGGCCTCTGACCTTTCTAGATGGACGACGAAGGAGGACGAAGGAGGTGCTGTAGCATAGGACTACCCTGGCCATGGCGGGGGCAGAGAGGGAATGGGGGGTGGGGCTGGCGAACCTCAGAGGGCTGCAGCGGGCCGGGGAGGGGTTGCAGCAGGGCAGGCTGGGGAGCAGTGCAGGGCTGCGGGAACAAGACAAGAGGAGACAGTGGCATTTCGCGTGGCCACGGGAAGGGGCTGCTTCTGGGCAGAGCGGTGATGAGAAAAGGGTGGGTGTGGCCGTGCAGCTGGAGAGTGAGCCCAAGGGCACCGTCCTTCCAGTGGGCAGGCAGTCCTGGGCCCCCAGGAAGGAAATGGAAACGGAGAGGGAGGGTGCAGCTGGATAAGGGCTGGGCCGGGCACCAGGTGGTCAGGCAGGGTGCCGAGGAAGCAGGAGGCCCCTCACTCTGCAAGACTCTGCAGCTCCGGGGCCCCCCTCTGCCCAGAGTGGGGGCGCAACCACTGGTGCAGGTCCCCACAGCTCACCTGGGCTGGGGAGAGGGATGGGCTGGGAACTCAGACACCTGTCTCCTCCATTCTCATCTCCACCCCAGGCCCCACCTGCCCTGAGCATGTCACTTCCTCCCCTGTGCCTCAGTTTCCTCATCTGCTCGATGGGAAGAATGGAGCTGTCGTTCAAGGCTGTGGCAAGGACTGAATGAGACTCTGTACATCAGGGGCCGACACAAATGCATGCCTCCCCTGGTGTGGAGAGGGACCTTTGGGGGCGGGTATATCCCAGGCAGAGTGTGCGGGCAGTGTTTTCTCTCTGCGCAAAGACAAGCTCCCACGTGCTGAAGGAGAAACTCACCCCAGGTCCTTTTCCTTGGGCGGGCTCAGGGGATGTGGCCCGCCCAGTATTTACTGCTCCTCGGCCTCCCCTAGCCCTTGGGGAGGAAGGGATGGCTTCTTCCACCCACCACTGTGAGGGCTACAGTCTCACCACCTGGGGCTGGCAAGATCAGCCACTCTGGCCGGGTCAGGGGGCAGTGTGGTGCCAGCAGGGGTAGCAGGTGCCCAGAGCCATGAGACAGGCGCGTGGGCTCAGCTCCGCCAAGCCGCTCCCAAGAAAGGCTAGGAGGCCTCCCTGACCTCTCAAGTCCAGCTCTCAAAGCCGGTCGCCCACCTGTGACCCCAACCTCACACAGCGCCCGGGGCACAGCCTTGCATACAACACAGGGGAGAGGCTTCAACGCCAGGCGTTTCTGGTAACCTGGGGCAGTCTTGTCCCAAGGTGGCATTGTCTGGGCATCTGCAGGGGCATCTGGAGGTGGCGGCTGTCAGCGCTGTGCCAGCCCTTACAGAGACCAGCCTCCGTATCTCCCCCCTCGTACAGGTGAGCAAACTGAGGCCAGAGCACCACGGCCTGCTTCCACTGTTCATCCATGCAGTCAACACACATTTATTGAGCATCGACTCTGTGCCAGGCCCTGGTGGGCACAGGGGACTCAGAGACGAGTCACACGCAGGCCCTGCCCTTGCGGCCCTCGTGGCCAGGCAGGACCGTTGGTCACATCGACAGACACTCACGATACAGTGTGGTCAGTGGTGTTAGAGGTAGCACAGGTGACGACTGAGGGAGGAGGGGCCCCTGGCCCAGCCGGGGGTGGCAGGGAGGGCTTCCTGGAGGAGGTGACGCCTGAAGAGGGCTTTAGGGAGTGAGCAAGAGTTAGGGTGTCTTGGCAGAGGGGGTGGCCGGTGCAGAGGTTTGGAGGTTGGGGAGAGACGATGCCTGCGGCTGGGGGCTAGGAAGGGCCAGTCCAGGACAGGCCGTGGAGTCAGCAGGCGACAGGGAGCGCTGAGGGCGTGAAGCAGGTGGCTGGCAGGGGCCCCCTGGGAGCCAGCATGGAGGGTGGCTGGGAGATGGGGCAGAGGGGAGGGCAGGCGCGGCCCTGGCCCGAGGAGTCTCGTCCTGCCTGGCCCCCCTCAGCAGGGCGGCGGTGGGGGCGCGGGCTGCCAGCCCCGGGGCCGCAGGGTGCAGAGCACGGGGTCCAGCGGCTTGAGCGTGGCCTGCTCCTGGAGGCCGAAGCGCTGCCCGGGCACCAGCCGGAACTCGAGCCTCTGTAGCAGCTTGGCCATGACCACCTTGACCTCCATCTGCGCAGGGGAGGGGCGGCGAGCGCCGCACCGAGGACAGGAGGGAGGAACGAAGGAGAGATGCAACACACAAGTTCACGGGCGGCAAACGCAAGGCCTGGCTCCCCTCCCCGGGTCAACTCCAGAGCAAAACACGGCTGGGGCCACGTCCCCGGCCCCCAGCCCAGCGGGCCCAGGGCAGGGGCTCGGAAACATTTACTGGCCTGCGACAAGCCGCCACCCTGCAGTCATCCCGGGAGAACCTACCTGAGCGAACTGCTGCCCGATGCAGGAGCGATGGCCCAGGGAGAAGGGGAAGTAGGTGAACCGTGGCCTGCGGGGAGAGAGGGTCAGGGGCGGCTGCCCTGGGGCTGGCAGGGTCCGCACAGCTCAGGGGAGATGGCAGTGACAAGGCCCTCCCCCTCCGGTGGCTGGCTCGAGCCAGGTCTAGGGCTCTGTGCACGGAGGACACCCACAGTTCCCTCTGCTGAGCTCGTTTTCTCCTGCAATCACCCCATTTCACAGGTGGAGGAACCGAGGCTTGGAGAGGCAGAGCAGCTTGCCTGCCTGGCTCTGAGCCCAGGTGGAACCTCAGGGGTGCCCAGCTCTTCCCGCACGGCCCTGGGACATCACCGCACCGACCCCTAGAGCCATCTCCATGTGTGGCCACCGGCATTCCCGTTTCTCAGACGGGAACCTCGAGGCCGGGGGAGGTGAAGTGACCAGCCCAGTCGCGTGGCTTCCCAGCACAAGGCTCTGGTTACGCACAGGCTTTAGGGCCGGACTGAACTGGGGTCAGACCCCAGCTCTGGCCTTGGGCAAGTTCCCTAACCCCTCCGCCTCGCAGGGCCCTGGAAGGCTGTGTGGGTTTGGTGGGCACCAGTGGCTCAGACCAGAGGCTGCTGTGGCCATCCTTCTCCCGCCAGGCCCACGCGTGGGTGGCTCGGCGAGGGACTTACTTGGGCGCGTCAGGGCCAAAGCGATCGGGGTTGAAAGTCAGCGGGTCCTCAAAGTACGTGTCCATCCGCCCCATGACGTAGGTGCTGAACTGCGGGGAGAGGGTCTGCTTGCCTCTGGTTCCCAGGATCGGTCCCTTGCACCTGCCAACCCACTCGGCTTCCCAGTGGGGTGACTCAGGGCAGGGCGGCCCCCATGGCCCCACCCCATTTAGCCAGGTGTGGGATCCCACCGGTCCCTGCAAGATCTCTAAGGGGAAGAAAGGGGCGACCCAATGTGCCAGCGGGAGTGTCACATCATCCCAGGCTCGGCACGTCCCTGTGGGGGAGCTACAATTCCTCCCATTTTACAGATGAGGAAACTGAGGCTCAGAGAGAGGTCTGGTGACTTTCCTGAAGCCACCAGGCAAATAAGTGGCCAAACTGAAACTTGAACTCAGATCCGACACTCAAGGCTGTCTCTCTAGGTCCTTGAGAGCTGCTGGCGTTCGGTTTCTGTTCAACCGGACGCTGCTTCAGTGGGGCTGGGGGAGGGGCCGCAGACCCCCACCAGCCTTTGGCCGGCACGCCACACCTCCTGATGCGGGCTCCCGCTCCCTTCCCACCTCTGGCCTCCTACGCTAGGCGTCTGGCCCTGGAGAACAACGTGCCCCCCGGTGTGGGCGCTGGGTGCCGGTCTCGGCCTTTCCCACCCTTGGCAGCGTCTTCCTGCGCCTGCTCTACCCGGTCCTCCGCGCCGAGGGTCCAGGCGCACAGAGGCCGGGGGCTGAGCTCGGGCAAGAGGGCAGGAGCATTCGCAGTCGGGCTGGGGTTAGTGCCCATGGCTGTCGCCAGACGGGTGACAAACATCATCCCCCTGACTCCTCGTAGGCTGCGGCTCGGGTCCGTCACCCCCACGGGACGAGGGTGAGACAGGCCCAGAGAAGCCCGGGCCTGGCAGAGGCGAGCCGGCGCGCAGGGCTGGGGTCCGAGCCTGGGTCGGCCCACTAGGACCCCACGGGGCTGTGCCCCGCGTTGACCGTCACCGCAGGGCCTCCCCTGCCTGACGGAAGGTCACGCCAGGGAGGGGGCCGTGAAGGCACAGAGGCGTGGGTGCGGGGTGCACAGAAAAAGGCGGGCAGACAGAATAAAGGGCCGCCGCAGGTGCGGCTCTGACGGTGCTGGAGGCGGCGTGCGGAGCCCGGGAAGCGCGTGGCTCTCCACGGGAGAAAGCAGAAGTGGGGCCTCTTGTGGGCTGAGCCGTGTCCCCCTCCGATTCGTATGGCGAAGTCCCAACTCCCAGTGCCTCAGAAAGTGACCGCATTTGGAATAGGGTCTTTAAAGAGGGGAGCTGCAGTAAACCGAGGTCACCAGGGTGGGCCCTGACCCCCGCTGACTGGCATCCTTCTAAGAAGGGACAGTAGGACAGGGACGCGTAGAAGGAGGCCCATCTGGGGACACAGGGGAAGGCGGCCGTCTGCAGGCTAAGGAGAGAGCCCTCGGAAGAAACCAACCTGTCGACACCTTGATCTCGGACTTCTAGCCTCCAGGACTGTAAGAAAATAAATTTCTGTTGTTTAAGCCACCCAGTCTATAGCAGCACTTCATCACAGCAACTCTGGCAAACCAGTACAGATCCCTACCTCGAAACCATACACGAAAGCAATCCCGGGCAGTTAAGAGCTCAACTTTCGAAAGAAAAATGTAGAATTGTTTGAGGAAAATGTAAACGCATATCCTTCCGAGCTCAGGATAGGAAAGCATTTCTTAAGATAAAACAAAAGAACAAATCACTCAAAGAAAATCAAGAACTTCAGATCATCAAAAGCACATCAATGAAGACAGGCCACAAATCTGGAGAAGACACAGATAATGGACAAAAGATAAATTTTTAGGGCTGGGCGCGGTGGCTCACGCCTGTAATCCTAACACTCTGGGATGCCAAGGTGGGAGGATTGCTTGAGCTCAGGAGATGGAGACCAGCCTAAGCAAGAGCAAGACCTCGTCTCTACTATAAACAGAAAGAAATTCGCCAGACAACTAAAACTAGAAAAAATCAGCTGGGCACGGTGGCAAATGCCTATAGTCCCAGCTACCTGGGAGGCTGAGGCAGGAGGATCACTTGAGCCCAGGAGTTTGAGGTTGCTGTGATTTTAGGCCCACGCTGCAGTACTCACTCTAGCCCTGGCAAGCGAGTGAGACTCTGTTTCAAAAAAAAAAAAAAGATGAATTTTTAAAAAATAAAGCTCTCCATATCAATAAGAAAGGACAAATGACCCAAAAGGGGAAACTGAGCCAACATCTCACAGACGAGGGCAGTAGTGCAGGGAGGCTCAGCCTCGCTAGTAATCAGGAAAGTGGGAGTTAAGACCACAGAGCAATACTTTTTGCGCATGTATTTGGTTGTCAAAAAAATAACGTGAAATTGGACCCCACTAAGCGTTGGGGAGGATGGAGAACAGGCTCCCTCCCGAGCCACAGGCGGGCGTCCGCGTTGGCACAGATGCTTGGGGAAAGCGTTTGGCGTCAGTGTGTCCAGCGGAGCACTCCTGTGTCCTACAGCCCCGCCCCCCCGCTCATGGGCACGCCCAAGAAACATGACTGCACGTCACGCCAGGACATGCCAACAGAAACGCTCACGGCTGCTCGTGACAGCGACAGACTGGGAACCTCTCAAAGGCCCGACAGCCCCAGAACCGATTGGCAACAGTGAACGACCTGGAATCTGACGGAGGAAGCTACCAAATCTTAACAGTCTTCATACTGAGTCAAAAAAGCACGTCCTACAGCGTATTACCGTGTGGCCATGTGCACACATGCACACACACACGCGGGTGAGGGCATGGAGAATACAAAATTCAGGCCTGTGATTACTCTGGGGGAGCAGGCGGTGGGTGGTGGGGTGGGGGTCACTGTACGTGAACGGGTGCCTGAATGAATGAATGAATGAATGAATGAATGAATGAATAAACAGACAAAGAAACAAAGTGTAAAGGCAGGTAGGGGGAGAAAGTGACCACAGGGGAGAAGGGGCTGTAAAACGCAGGGAGAGAAAGAACTAGAATGAGTTTAGGTCAAACATGAAACCAGGCACATCCCACATCTGCCCCTCGCCAGCTGTGTGACCCCCAGAAAGTGACCTGACCTCTCTGAACCTCAGTGTGCTCAGCTGTACATGGGTGCTCCCTCCCGGAGCTGTCCACTGTAAGCTTCTGCCCGACGGGACAGTGTGAAGGCGGAGAAGAGCTCACAGGGTCAGCGAGACTTGCAAGAAGCACAGGGTAGCTGGGAGAGCCTGGGACAGTGCTGAGAACAGGGCCATGGGTTCCCCAATCGCAGCAGATAGCCCCAAACTGGCCACCCTGGCCAAGCAGGCCAGCCCACCCCGGGCCCTTCCTTACCAAGAGCGGGGTGTTGCCAGGGACTCTGACCCCATCAATCAAGGTCTCCTCTTCCAGCAGCCGAAAGGTGCCCCACGCCGGCGGGTACAGCCTCAGTGACTCTTTAAGCACCTGCAGGAGCCACAAGGGGAGACATGAAGAGAAGTCGGGGGATCCCACAGCACGTGCCGGCGGCACACTGGGACCCATCTTTCCCCCTCCCCAGCGCTGAATGTGCACGCTCACCCCGACGGGGCCCAGACCCCGGGCACGTTCACCCCACCATCGTGTCCAGCTCCTCTTGCCACTGATGGGGAAACCAAGGCCCAGAAGGGGAAGGGAGTTGAGCAAGGCCACGGTGACAGAGGCAGGCCCAGGAACCAGGGCTCCCACCAGCCCAGAGAAGCATGGGCAGAAGCAAGCAGTGCTCCCCGAGGGCGGAGCGCTGCCTCCCACAGTGCCTGGGGGCTGCGGGCCTGGCTCCGTGCGGGAAGCCTAAGCCTGCCTAGCTGCAAAGCACAAACATGGACCGTTTACCAAAGGGTGAGTCTCCAACCGCGGCTGCATATTGGGACTGCCAGGGGAGCCCCGCCACCCTGATGTCCCTGGTCTGGGGGCAGCCTGGGCTTCGGGATATCTTAAATCTCCCAGCGACTCTCACAGGCAGCGGAGTTTGGGAACCACCGTACTAAAGGGTCCAGGGAGGCAGCATGCCTGACTTGGTGAATCACCCGCCTCTGCCCAGAAGCTTCCTCCTACTCCCGCACCTGGGACAGGTACTGCAGTCTCCCCAGGTCCTCAAAATCCAGGTGCCTCTTAGAACCGATGACCTCGTCCACCTCGGCCTGCAGCCTGCCGGGTGAGACAGAGACAAGGTTATCTGCAAAGAAGGACTCTCCCCCACGTTACTTTAAGAAGAGGGGATAGAAGGAAGCACGAAGTGTCCCCCACCCACAGACACAGTTAAGGTAATCCCGCAGTTGCCACGTCCAACACAAAATGCCCAAGCCATCGGGAACTCCGTTCCAGGGGCCTTAAAGATCTGCCCTTTGTGTCTGATGTTTGGAATTGGCTGTAGGAAATAAAGCACACCACACAACAAAGCTGATGCACGGAGATGCCTGCCGCAGCCTGGATTACAGCTGCCAACAGCTGGAAACAGCAGCATGAAAAGCACCAGCATGCTGGCTGAGTAAACTGTAGGATGTGCACTGCTAAAATCGCAGGCAGCTTTAAGAGTAGATTCGGACTGTCTCACACGCCATAGCAGGGCTCCTCAAACTTTTTAAACAAGGGGCCAGTTCACTGTCCCTCAGACCGTTGGAGGGCCGTTGGAGAGTGCGGCGCACATTCCACACATGCGCACTGTGGGCCCGGGACGCGTCGGCTGCTAAGCAGGACAGGCAGCGGCTGCAAAAACACCCGGCGGGCGGGATAAATGTCCTCGGCGGGTTGCATGTGGCCCATGGGCCCTAGTTTGAGGACCCCTGCTCCATAGGACGGCTACTGTCAAAACAGAACGCGAAACAACAAAATAACAAATGCTGGTGAGGATGTGATGAAATCAGAACCCTTGTGCACTATAGAAGGGAGTGGAAAATGGTGTGGCAACTCTGCAAAAAATTAAAAATAGAATTCCCATGTGACCCAGCAATTCCACTTCTGGGTATATACCGAGAAGAACCGACAGCAGGGACTCAAAAGGATATTTGTGTACCCACATTCAGAGCAGCATCATTCGCGACGGACAAAAGGGAGAAGCAGCCCAAGTGTCAGGGGACAGATGAGTAGGTAGGCAACTCGGGGTCTATACTTGCAATGCAAGGGGATTCTGACACACGCTACAAATGGGTGGCCCTTGAGGACACCATGCTGAGTGAAATAAGCCACGCACAAAACAGACAAATACTGTGTGATCCCACTCACATGAGGAATTTAGAATAGACAAATGCACAGGGACAGAAAGCAGAGTGGCAGTTACCAGGGGCTGGGGAGGGAGGATGGGGAGGTGCTGTTTAATGTGCTTGCACTTCCAGTTAGGAAAGATGGAAAAGTTCTGGAGATGGACGGTGGTGATGGCCGCACGACAGTGTGAATGCACTAATGCCACTGAAATATATGCTTAAGTATAACTAAAATATTGGGCTTGGCACAGTGGCTCATGCCTATAATCTCAGCACTTTGGGAGGCCAAGGCGGGAGGATCACTTGAGGCCAGGAGTTCAAGACCAGCCTGGGCAATAGAGCAAGACCCCATCTCTATAAAAACTTGAAAATTGGCCGGGTGCGGTGGCTTGTGCCTGTAGTCCCAGCTACTCGGGAGGCTGAGGCAGGAGGATGGTGTGAGCCCGGGCATTGGAGGTTGCAGTGAGCTATGATCACACCACTGCAATCCAGCCTAGGAGACAGAGTAAGAGCCTGTCTCTAGAAAAAAAAACCAAAAAGTAATTAAAATATTAAATTTTATGTTATATATACTTTACCACAATAAAGAAAGAGTGGAAGAGGTTACAATAATGTGGATCGTGCTGTGATAGAGATCACAGGGAATACAAACCGGTTAGACAAGCAGGTGATGAGAAACACGCTAGAGCTACATGTACACAGACTAAAAAGATGTCATATTAACTATATTCAGTAGTTAATAGTAAATTGCCTCCAGGTGGGTAGGGTGTCATGGGTTTATTATTATTATTATTTTAACTTTTCTGATTTTTTCCAAAATTGTTATATAAAGTATATGTTACTATTTGATTTATTTTTAAACCCAATAAACTACTTTATACTTTCACGTAATCTTTTGTTTCTGCCCTTTTATGCCGGCGATGACTAACAATTGTCATCGAAGGCTTGTCCTCACCTCCCCAGAGCGCCCACCCTGAGCTTGTGGCACTGAGAGCTGCTCCACTTGGTTCGGCCAGTCCACACGACAGTCCGGGAGGGAGCCCGCTCGTATTTAAGGAAACCAACAGCCCAGTTCAAATGCCATCTCCCCAGGGACGCCTTTCCTCGTCTTGCCAACCGAGGGCAAGCGCTCCCTCAGCACTTTACAGAATTCTGTCCCGTCCTCACTGCCAGCCCCAGCCAGGCACCGGGCACGCCGTGGGGAGGAAGGAAAGAGGCCAGGGCCCTGCCATCCTGGTCTCTCAGCTGCAACGGACTCAAGCAAACAGTCCCGGGAGAAAGCACATTCAGGAGCTGGAGGAAGTCGGCAGGGGAGAACACAGGGTGGCTACACTTCAGGGATCTGAGAAGGCTTTTCTGGAGGAGGTGGGGAGGAGGAGGAGGAAGAGCAGGAAGAAGACGAGGAGAAGGAATGGGGCCAGAGAGGCTTGCTCCCCAGGAGAAGAGCCTCCAGAAGAGGGAACAGCCTGTGCAAAGGCCCTGGGGTGGAGGGAAGCAGGGCGCATGGGAGGGGACTCGGGCCTGGGAGGTGGGGGCAGGTGACCCTCGGGAACACAACGCCAGACAAACTCCTCTGGCAACCCCGAGGGCAGCCCCCATACCTCGCCACGATCTCCGGCTGGCGAGACAGCTCCATCACGGTGAACGCCAAGTGGTTGGCAGAGGTCTCGTGACCTGCGGGGAAGGAGGACAGTAGCTGTGTGTCTGTCTCCACGTCCCCTGTGCCTGCCAGTGTGGTCAAGCGCACGGTGTCTGTCCCCTGCAACAAAAGCCCCGCCCTTCGCTATCCTTTGGGTCCCCGGGAAGAAGCATGTGAGGGCTGGCTGGAGGCCGAGGAGGAACGCTTTGAGCAAATGGACGGAGTCGCTTAGCACGGCTCTTTGCGCCAGCCTAATGAGGGCCTCCCAACACTCTGACAGCGGGGCCTGCGTCCACACGGCCGGGCTCCCCTGAGCTGGAAGAGCCAGCTGCACAGCCCCGTCCCAGCTGGGAGGCCACCAACACAGCCCAGAGGGGGCTTCTGCGCCCCCCACCCCAGCGCCCCGTCCTGCCACGGAACTCTGCCCGGACGGCCGACCGTGTCCCAGAGGCAGAGATTTGAGTGGCCCGTGGTTCCCACGCTCCCGCAAAGCCCCGAGCCCTGGGCACCGCGGAAGCTACAGACCAGCAATGAAGAAGGTGACGAAGTTGTCCAGCAGAATCTCGTCGTCCTGGGCCCCCTCTTCAGCTGCAAGACGAGGCCAGCCTCAGCGCCCAGCCATCTCTGCTCCCTCGCCCACGGCTCACAGGAACCAACCGCCCTTCTCCCCTCAAGCCGGACAGGGACAAACCACGGCCACGGCGCTCGGTCGCCTGAGGGACGGGAGCATCCCCTGCCCACCCGGCCCTCCCCCGCCCTGGGAGCGAGCCTCGCACCTTTGAGAATCTGGGTGAGGATGTCGGCCGGGACGTCCTCGCCCCTCTTCAGGGCCTCCCGGCGGCGCTGGACCCAGTCCTTGCCGACCTGGCGCAGGAAGCGGATGCTCTCCCGGATCTCGCGGAGCTGCTTCCTCTTCCCCGGCATAAACTGGGCGAGAGAGTCAGCTCGAGATGCTCAGCTGAACCCGTGCCTTTCCCTCCCCCTCTCCCCAGCTACCCCGGAGCGACTTCAGAAACCCACAGCAGCACTGGCAAGCTGGGAGGCCAGAAGAATGTAAGAAAATTCTAGAAAAGGTAAAGCAGCCAGGGAGACTAGGTCCACGGGGCAGACGGAGCCCAAGCATCAGCTTCCCCTTTGTGCACCGAATCCTTAGACACGGTGGGACAGGTGCATTTAGACAGCCCCGGAGCCGTGGGAGGTAAGAGGGCCCTGGGGGGTGGGGGCAGCTAGGAGGAAATCGCAGCCAGAGGAGCGGAATCAGCTACCAAAAAATAACAGGTGGCCTTGGGGGCTGCAAGCTCAGAGGCTGAAGTCCCCGGGAATAGGAGGATGGCCCTGGGACAAACTCAAGTTCCACCTTCCCCTTTCTTCACGCCTAGAACAAAGAGGATAGTGGAAGCTGCAGCAGCTATCATCTATCCCTCTATCTATCTTATTTTTATTATTTTTAATGTTTTTTTTCGTTATTATATTAATAATATTTTTTTAGACAGTAAAGAACAGGTCCAACATCTATCTATCTTAATCGATACATAATATGGTACATGTTTATGGGGTACACGTGATATTTTGACATTACATGAATATGATGTATAATGATCTAATCAGGGTATTTATTAATAGGATCCCCATCGCCTCAAATATTTATCACTCCTTTGTGTCGGGAACATTCCAAATCTTCTCTGCTAGCTATTTTGAAACATACAAAAAATTGTTATTAACGACAGTCAGCCCACTGTGCTATCAAACACTAGAACTTGTTTCTTCTATGTAACTGTGCGTTTGTACCCATTAACCAACCTCTCTTCACCCCCTTGCCGCCCTTCCCAGCCTCTGGGAACCATCACTGTATTCTCCACCTCCGTGAGATCAGCCTATTTTAGCTCCCACATATGAGTGAGAACATGCAATGTTTGTGTTTTTGTGCCTGCCTTATTTCACTTAACACAAAGACCTCCAGTTCCATCCCTGTTGCTGCACACGACAGGATTTCATTTTTTTTTTCCTGTCGCTGAATAGTATTCCATAGTGTCTACACATTTTCTTTATCCATGCATCCACTGATGGGCACTTAGACTGATGCCATGTCTTGGCTACAGTAAACACGGGGGTACAGGTATTATGGGTATCGTTTTGGTATATTAATCCCCTTTCCTTCGGATAAATACCCCGTGGTGGAATTTCTGGATCTTTTGGTGGTTCTATTTTTAGTTTGTTGAGAACCCTCCATATTGTTTTCCACGATAGCTGTGATAATTTACATTCCCACCAACAGTGTATGAGAGTTCCCTTTTCTTGGCATCTTTGCCAGTATCTGTTACTTTTTGTCTCTTGAATAATAGCCATGCTAGCTGGGGTAAGATGACACCTCACTGTGGTTTTGATTTGCATTTCCCCAATGATCAGTGATGTTGAGCATTTTTTCACATACATGGTGTCCATTTGTATATCTTCTGAGAAATGTCCATTCAGATCCTTTGCCTACTTTTTGATAGGATTTTGAGGGGGTTTTTTTAGCTGTTGAGTTGTTTGTGCTCCGTGTGTATGCTGGATATTAGTCTCTTGTCAGAGGAAGAGTTTGCAAATATTTTCTCTTGTTCAGCAGGCTGTCTCTTCACTCCACTGATTGTTTCCTTCACTATGCAGAAGGTTTTTTAGTTTAATGTAGTCTCATTTGTCTCTTTTTGACCTGTTACCTGTGCTTTTGAGGTCTTAGCCATAAAAATCTTTGCCTAGGCCGGGCGCAGTGGCTCACGCCTGAAATCCTAGCACTCTGGGAGGCCGAGGCGGGCGGATTGCTCAAAGTCAGGAGTTTGAAACCAGCCTGAGCAAGAGTGAGACGCTGTCTCTACTAAAAATAGAAAGAAATTAATTGGCCAACTAAAATACATAGGAAAAAATATTAGCCGGGCATGGTGGTGCATGCCTGTAGTCCCAGCTACTCGGGAGGCTGAGGCAGCAGGATTGCTTGTGCCCAGGAGTTTGAGGTTGCTGTGAGCTAGGCTGACGCCATGGCACTCACTCTAGCCTGGGCAACAAAGCAAGACTCTCTCTCAAAAAAATAAAAAAATAAAAAATCTTTGCCTAGACCAATGTCCTGGAGCATTTCCCATATGTTTTCTTCTAGTAGTTTTACAATTTCAGCTCTTACATTTAAGTCTTTAATCCATTTTGAGCTGACTTTTGTATGTGGTGAGACATAGGGTTCCAGTTTTATTCTTTTGCAGATGGACATCCAGTTTTCCTAGCACCATTTTCTACAGAGATTGTCCTTTCCCCAGTGTGTGTTCTTGGCATCTTTATCGAAAATCCATTGGCTGTAAATATGTGGATGTATTTATGGGTTCTTTATTCTGTTCCACTGGTCTACGTCTGTTTTTATGACAATACTATGCTATAGATTTGTAGTATATTTAGAAGTCATGTAGTGTGATGCCTCTAGGTGTGTTCTTTTTGTTCAGGATTGCTTTCGCTATTTAGGCTCTTTTGTGGTTTCATACAAATTTTAGGATTGTTTTTTCTATTTCTGTGGAGAATGTCATTGATATCTTAATAGGGATTGCACTGAATCTGCAGATTGCTTTGGGTGGTATGGTCATTTAAACAATATTAATTCTTGTGATCCATGAGCATGGGATGTCTTTCCATTCATTTGTATCCTCTTCAATTTCATTCGTCAGTGTTTCATAATTTTCCTCTTAGAGATCTTGCTACTCTTTGGAAAAATTTATTCCAAGGTATTTTTTTAGAGCAATTGTAAATAGGATTGCTTTCTTGATTTTGTTTTCAGCTACTTAGTTCTTGTTGTATAGAAATGCTATTGATTATTGTATGTTGATTTTGTACCCTACAACTTTACTGAATTTATTTATCAGTTCTAAGAGTTTTTGGGTGGAGTCTTTAGGTTTTTCTATATAAAAGATCATGTCATCTGGGAAGAGGGCAATTTGTAGACTTCCTCTCTTCCAATTTGGATGCCTTTTATTTCTTTCTCTTTCCTGATTGCTCTCTGGCCAGGACTCCCAGTACTATGTTGAAAACGACTGGTGAAGTAGGCATCCTTATCTTGCTCCAGTTCTTAGAAGAAAGGCTTTCAGCTTTTCCCCCATTCAGTGTGGTGTTAGCCGTGGGTTTGTCATATATGGCTTTATTATGTTGAGGTATGTTCCTTCTGTGCCTAAATTGAGAGTTTTTATCATGAACAGATGGTAAATTTTATCAAATGCTTTTTCTGCATCTATTGAGATGATCACATGGTTTTTGTCCTTCATTCTGTTGAAGTGATGTGTCACATTTACTGACTTGTGCATGTTAAACCATCCTGGCATCCCTGGGATAAATCCCACTTGATCATGGTGAATTATCTTTTTGATGTGTTGTTGGATTACATTTGTCAGCACTTTGTTGAGGGTTTTTGCATTGATTTTCACAAGGAATATTGGCCTATCGTTTTCTTTTTTGTTGTGTCTTTGTCTTATTTTGGTGCCACAGTAATGCTGGCCTAGTAGAAAGGGTCAGGAAGAATTCCTTCCTCTTCAGTTTTTTGGAATAGTTGAAAAGAAACAGTGTTCTTCTTTATAAGTTTGATGGAATTCACCAGCAAAGCCATCCAGTCCTGGGCTTTTATTTGTCGGGAGACATTTTATTATTATTTCAATCTCATTACTCATTGTTTATCTGTTTAGGTTTCTATTTCTTCCTAGTTCAATCTTGGTAGGTTATATGTGTCCAGGAATTTATCTATTTCCTCTAAGCTTTCTAATTTATTAGCGTATAGTTGTTCATAATAGATCTAAAGATCCTTTGTATTTTGGTGGTATCAGTTGTAATGTCTCCTTTTTCATTTCTGATTTTTCAAATTTGGATTTTCTCTTTTTCTTGGTTAGTCTAGCAGTTTATCAATTTTATCTTTTCAAAAAACCAACTTTTCATTTCATTGATCCTTTGTACTTTCTTTTAGTCTCTATTTCATTTAGTTCTACTCTGATTTTTATCATTTCTTTCCTTCTATTAATTTGGGTTTTGGTTTGTTCTTGCCTTTCTGGTTCTTTGAGGTGCACTGCTAGGTTGTTTATTTGAAATCATTTACTCTTTTGATGTAAGCATTTATTGCTGTAAACATTCCTCTTAGCACTGCTTTGTATCCCACAGGTTTTGGTGTGTTGTGTTTCCGTTGAAATCAAGGGGTTAATTTGATCAGGTCTGCCTGCCCTGCTTGCTTTTTGTCAATTGCTTTTTTTTCCCCCCTTTTCTCTGAAGCAGAAGCCTGCCATAGCTAAAGGTCACACTGCTGAATGCTGAAACTGTCACTGGCTACTTTATAGAAAACATTCATAAGTCACCATGGTAATGGTTGCTTCAGGTGTTTTTTGAGAACTCGGGCCAGCTCCTGTCCACCTCAAACCGGCTGAAACCACCAACCCTTCAACTGGGCCTGCACAAGTGCCCAAGAGACAGTCTTTTCATGTCAAAGGGCCAAAAACTCTGCCCTCAGATCATGTTCATGCCGCCATTTTCTGTACGTATGTCCTATGAAATGCCATGAACCCTGACTACGCTTGCATAGAATAAACCTATTACTTCAATTTTCCCCACTGCCAGTTGCCTTTCCCCATGCCTCAGCCCTCCCCCCCACTTCCCCAGCCCATAAATATCCTGAAGGTTTATCTTTGGGGAGGTGAATTTGAGAACTATTCTCCCACCTCCTCACTTTTTGGCCTTAAGATTGAATGTTTTTGTTTGTTTAGTTTGGTTTTTTTTTGGGGGGGGGTTGTTTGTTTTTGAGACAGGGTCTTGCTCTGTTGTACAGGCTGAAGAGCAGTGGCATCAGCATAGCTCAGTGTATTCTCAACCTCCTGGGCTCAAGCGATCCCCTTACCTGAGCCTCCTCAGTAGCTGAAACTACAGGTGCATGCCACCACACCTGGCTGATAAATCTTTTCTCTTTGCAAACCCCTTGTCACAGTGAATGACTTATTACATATAGGCAGAATAGACCTGGACCTGGTAGGTAACACCATTTTCATTTGCTTCAAGGAAATTTTTTATTTCCTTCTTGATTTCTTCATTGACACAATGGTTGTTCTCCTGAAATTAAACATGTTGTTTAATTTTCATGTATTTGTACAGTTTCCAAAGTTCTCCTGCTATTGATTTTTAATTTTATTCTATTGTGGTCTGAGAAAACACTTGATATGATTCCAATTTTTAAAAACTTGTTGAGACTTGTTTTTGGCCTAACATATGGCCTATCCTGGAGAATATTCTATGTGCCAATGACAAAAATATATATTCTTTAGCTATTGGATGAAATGTTCTATAAACGTCTGTTAGGTCCATTTGGTCTAAATTGCAGTTTAAATCCAATGTTTCTTTGTTGATTTTCTGTCCAGATGACCTATGTAATGCTGAGAGTGGGCTGTTGAAGTCCCTGACTATTATTGTAATGAAATCTACTCCTTCTTTAGATCCAATAATATCGGCCCTACATATCTGGATGTTCCAGTATTGGGTGAATATATCTTTAGAATTACTTTACCTTCTTCCCAAATTCCTCCCTTTATTATTATATAATGACCATTTTTTGTCTCTTTTTACAGTTTTTTTCTTAGAGTCTGTTTTATATGATGTAGTACTAGCTACTCCTGCTTACTTCTGCTTTCTGTTTGCATGGAATATTTTTTTCCATCCCTTCACTTATAGTCTATATGTGTCTTTACAGGTGAAGTGAGTTTCTTGTATGCAGCATATAGTTTGGTTACTTTTTAAATCCATTCAGCCAGTCTATATCTTTTATGTGGGGAAATATATTCTGTTTACATTCAAGGTTATTATTGATAGGTAAGGACTTATTCCAGTCATTTTGTTCATTGTTTTCTGGTTGTTTTTGTATATCTTTGTTCCTTTCTTCTTCTCTTATTGTTTCTTACTACAGTTTGTTGGTTTTCTGTAATGGTAATGTTTGAGTCCTTTCTCTCTGTCATTTGTGTACCTGCTCTATCAATGACTTTTATACTTTTGTATGCTTTCATGATGGTAGATATCATCTTTCACTTCTAGATATAGGACTCCCTTACGAATTTCTTGAAGGACCAGTCTAATTGTGATGAATTCTCTCAGTTTTTGCTTGAAGGATAGCTTTGTTGGGTATAGTATTCTTATCTGACAGTTTCTTTTTTTTTCTTCTTCTCTTCTCTTCTCCTTCCTTCCTTCCTTCCTCCCTCCCTCCCTCCCTCCCTCCCTCCCTCCCTCCCTCACGTTGACTATATCATACCATTCTCTCCTGGTCTATAAGATTTCTGCTGAGAAATACACTCTTGTTTTGATGCAGATTTCCTTAAATGTGACTTGATATGAGTTCCCCCCCACTCCCCATTTTTAGAATTTTCTCTTTGACTTTTGACTATAATATGCCTTGGAGAAGACTTTTGGGGGTTACAACTAATTGGGGATCTTTGAGCTTCCTGTATTTGGATGTTTGTATCTCTTGCAAGACTTAGGAAGTTTTTCAGCAATTATTTCATTAAATAGGTTTGCTATGCCTTTGCCTTTCTCTTTTCCTTGTGAAACACCGAGAATTTGAATATTTGGTCACTTTATGGTATCCCATATGTCACATAGATTTTCTTGATTCTTTCTTTCTTTTCTTTCTTTTTCTTTCTCTCTCTCTTTCTTTCTCTCTTTCTCTCTTTCTCTTTCTTTCTCTCTTTCTCTCTCTTTCTTTCTTTCTTTCTTTCTTTCTTTCTTTCTTTCTTTCTTTCTTTCTGTTTGAGTTATTTCAAAAGACCTGCCTTTGGTTCAGAAATCCTTTCTTCTGCTTGATCTAGTCTATTGTTGAAACTCTCAACTGTATTTTTTATTTCTTTCACAGAATTCTTCAGTTTCAGGATTTCTGTTTCTTTTTTATGATATCCATCTCTTTGTTGAATTTCTCATTCAAATCATGAATTTTTTTCCTGATTTTTTATATTGTTCATCCATTGCTCACTTATCTCACTGAGATTCTTTAATATCGTTATATCATTTTTTTCAGATATTTCATAAATTTCCTTTTCTTTGGGATTTGTTACTAGAGACTTATTGTGTTCTTTGAGAGGTATCATATTTCCTTGCTTTGTCATGTTTCTTGTATCCTTATGTTGATATCTACTCACCTAGTGTAACAGTTGCTTCTTCCCATTTTCTAGATTGACTTTCATAGGAAAAGACTTTTTTCTATAGATGTATATATTATTGAGTAAGTAAGGAGCTTTGGCTTTGATTCTGGGTGGGGGCAGAAGTATAGTCTTCATACGATTTCTTCAGCTATAATCAGCATCAGTGGTATCTGTGAGTTCTTCAGTGGCCTAAACTGCAGCTGTTAGTGAAGGCTATGGTCAGAATTTGCTGGAGATGGGGACACCAGGTAGGCCAGTCCTCAGGCACGAGTGATGGCAGCAGTGGGCAGGGTGGGCCTGTCTTTAGGCTCTCATATAATATGCACAGACACAGGCAGCAGTGGGCAAGGAGAACCTGTTCTCAGGGCCCCCCAATATTGTACACAGGTGTCAGCTGCAGTGGGCAGGGTGGGTCATTCTCCAGACCTCTAGATGGCATGCTTGGCACAGGGGGTGGTAGCAGTGAGATGAGTGGGCTTTTTCTTAGGCCCCTGGATGGTGCACACGTGCACCAGCAGCAGTGAGCATGGCAGAGCAATCTCTAGGCCCCCAGTGGTGCACATGGGTGCCAGCAGCCAAGGCAGGCTGATCCCCAGGCCCCCAGATGACACATGTGAGCACCAGTGACAGGTGGGTATGCCTGTCCTCAGGCCCCCCAATAGTATGTGAGGACAACAGTGGTTTTGGGCAGGGATGGGTCAATATTGAGGTCCCCTGAGGGTGTGCAGGCTCCAGCAGTGACAGGCAAGGTGGGTGGGGCCCCAGGCCCTGATATGGAGCACACAGGCTCTGGCACCAGTGGGCAGGGCAGGCATCTCCCTAGGCCCCCCAGTGGTATGTGTGGGTGCCCATCTGGTGGGCATGGCAGATTAATCCCCAGGCCCCTGGACAGTAAACATGGGCATCAGTGGCAGTGGGCAGGGTGTACCTCTTGCAGTAGCCATCCTATGACAACGAGATGATGAGCTGAGGACAGTGTAGAGAAAGACATAAGAATCCAGGAAAAAGCTGACACTGCAGAGCCATCACAGCCCTCCCAGACTGCCTGCTTTGGGGATCTTTTTACACAAGAGAAAGATTAACTCCTAATTTACTTTATGCCACTTTGATTTTGAGCCTCTACTTTAGGTGAGGCGTACAAATCCTGATTCAGAAGTCATTTCAGACTTACCAGAGCTCAAAACCCATTCTTAACAACCTCACTGAAGGGGGTGCTTTAGCAAATGAGGACAACGCAGCTGTGGGGCTGGTTGCCCGAGGGGGTGCGAGCGCAGTACCTTTGCCAGAGTGTTGCGGGATGCGGTGATACCCTCCAACATGAGCTTCACTGCCTGGGACAGAGGCTTCTGGGCACCCAGCAGCATGCTAGTCTCCATTCCGAAAGCTGCCTGGGGGAGAGAGAAGGGCCGGGTCATACTAGGGTCGGAGGACAGCAGACCCAGGGCAGACCTGGCACAATCAGCTGGAGACCCAGGCCCTGGGCTAAGGGTTTACGTGTATCACATCGACTCCTCACAGCAATCCATGACTATTCAAATCCCATGTGATGCTGTAAGGATTAAGTAGCTCATGGTACCTACTCGATAAACCTTGGCTCCCTTCCTTGACAAGATGCATTTCCCTAAAATGCAACTTTCTTTAGGTGTTCATTCTACAACCCGGCTTCACAGTGCATTGTTGCAATAACAATGATGATGATGACTCCATGCACTGTCCTCACTTTTATATGGGGCTGCCTGACCTACCTTCGCATGGGGTTTGGGGTTATCTGGGCCACCACTGAGGCTGCTGGGGTGAGAGCCACGCCATACCCCAGGGGAGGTGCAGAGGGAAGGCAGGCTTTGGGGCTGAGAGTCAGGAAGACCTGAGATCGAATCCTGCTTCTGCCACGGACCAGCTACACCAGGCCCTACACCTCTTAGTGTCCATTTCCAGAGAATGAGTTAGTGGCCTCGATTTGATGCTAGGTTGCTTTGAATATCCAAGGAGACAAAATATATGAAAGACATGTGAAGCACAGAGAAGGGGCTACTGATATACTGGAGGAGCAGGAGGGAGGGGAGGGGAGGGGAGGGGAAGGGAGAGGAGGGGAAGGGAGGGGAGGGAAGAGGGGAGGGAAGAGGGAAGGGAAAAGGAAAGAGAAGGAAAGGGAAAAATGAGAGGACCCTCTGCCCCATGTGGCCCTCCTGGACCCAGCACCCACCCATCGCCCATCACCTTGGCCAGGATGTCTATGGTGGTGCAGGTCAGCATGTCCTGCATGGATACTGGGGTCTGCCCATCCGCCTTGGCTTCTAGAATCTCCACCAGCTGCTCAGCCTTCTCGTTGAACGTTTCCATCAAGCTAACCAAGGAGCTGGAGAAAGAGCACGGGCATCAACAGCCACCAAGACCAGCCCAGGCCAGTGGGCTGCCGTGTGCCCTCCCTCTAGGCAGGGAGGATATTGAGAGCAAAGGCAGGTGGCCCCTTCCAGCCTTTGTGGCCTCCCCTCAAGGCCCAGGTTGCAGGTTAGGGTTGCAGTGACTGGGTTCACCACTCCCCTCCACTCAGGATGGAGGCTGTCCCTTTGCTCTTGTCTTAACAGTTCCATGGGTGTGCCACTGTGGCCTCTCAACTCTGACACCAAAGGGACATGGCAGTGTTGAAGCTCTGGGCCTCCTAGAGTGCACGATGGGGCCGCCTGGGTTCCCCTCCTATCCCTCTGCTCACACTGCCCACTCTCCTCACCTGCCCTGCCCAGGTGACCATCTGCAGCATTGTGTTTTCCCATTTCACTTCCTGTCCTTGAACAATCATAGTGCCCAATTCTATGTGGCAATGAGTCCTCAGATGCCACCTGCAGCCCAGAGCTCCCAACCCACAGGGCTCCTTGCCCTGGGAGACCTCATCTCCCAGGCGTAGACCTTAGAAAGAGATATGGAAGGATGTGCTCCAAACTCACAAAAACAGCAACCCCAAGAGAGCTGGAAGAGAAGAGACTGCCACTTTGTACATTACAAATTTCTGAATTTTATGAAGAGACAGTGCTGCTTTTATAATTTAAAGACATTTTAACATAATTTCAACATATTAATCTGAGTAAAGGGTACATGGGTATACTTTGTCCCATTCTTATTCTTAAATAAATTTGAAAATTTGAAATTATTTCTCAATAAAAAGCCTTTTAAAAGAGAAAATGGGAGAAGAGAAACAAAAAGAATAAATTTTTATTTTTATTTTATTTATTTTTTTGAGTCTCACTTTGTTGCCCAGGCTAGAGTGAGTGCTGTGGCGTCAGCCTAGCTCACAGCAACCTCACACTCCTGGGCTCAAGCAATCCTGCTGCCTCAGCCTCCCAAGTGGCTGGGACTACAGGCATGCACCACCATGCCCGGCTAATTTTTTGTATATGTGTTTTTAGTTGGTCAATTAATTTCTTTCTATTTTTAGTAGAGAGGGGTCTTGCTAAGGCTGGTTTCGAACTCCTGACCTCAAGCAATCCGCCTGCCTCGGCCTCCCAGAGTGCTAGGATTATAGGCGTGAGCCACCTTGCCCGGCCCAAGAGTAAATTTTTAATTAGGAAAGAAAATCAGCTTTCCCTTGCCCATCTGGCCGTTGTGCAGGCCCTGGCAGCAGTGAGCCTGAGGGCCACAACTCTGATCTGGTCAGTACGCTGTTGCTCCTAGGAGACAGGTGAAAATCCTCACCTGGGCTCGGGAGACAGTCTGACTTCCATCTGCTACGATTCCTTCCTATTACAACGGTGTCTTAGCTCCTCCAAAGCAGGACGTTCTTGCCCACCTCAGGGCTGCTGCATTTACATCCCCTCTGCCTGGAGCTCTCTTCCCTCCACCCTCCACACCCCATGACTGTTACCACCTGTACGCCTCCCCTCTGCAGATGGACACTAGATGCCTCTTCTTCAGGGCGATGTCTGTTGAGCCCCAGGTAGGCCCAGCATTTGCCCTCATAGCACCCGTGACTTGTTCTTCATAACATTTACATGGTTTGCGAATGTATATTTATTTGCAAGATTATTTGTAGTTGTCATTTTGTTTTTAAAAATCCCATTCAAGGTGACTGTTTGGACAGCATGTGGCTGGTTATCATACCAATACTGAATCTCTGGCAGCTATTGCAGATACAAAATGCTGGGCCGGGGTGTCAGATGTAAGGTAAGACTTCAACTCCCCTGTCTTTTAAGTAAAGGACTGGGACCTAGGTCTTCCCATAAGTAAAATCTAGAAAAGTAGAAACTGGCAATTTACTCTCGCAATTTTATGAAATTTACATGATGGGCCAGGCACAGTGGCTCATGCCTGTAATCCCAGTGCTTTGGGAAGCCAAAGTGGGAGGATTGCTTGAGGCCAGAAGCTTGAGACCAACCTAGACAACATAGCAAGACTTCATCTCCACAAAAAATAAAAATTAGGCAAGGTGTGGTGGCTCATGCCTATATTCCTAGCACTTTGGGAGACAGAGGTGGGAGGATTGCTTGAGATCAGAAGTTTGAGACTAGCCTGAGTAAGAGTGAGACCCTGCCCCTACAAAAAAAAAAAAAAAAATAGAAAAATTATCCAGGCATGGTGGCATGCACCTATAGTCCCAGCTACTTGGGAGGCTGAGGCAGGAGGATTTCTTGAGCCCAGAAGTTCAAGGCTGCATTGAGCTATGACAACACCACTGCACTCCAGCCTGGGTGACAGAGTGAGACCCTATCTCTGAAAGAAAACAACATAGCGCACCAGTGGTTCCTGTTTTCTCTTCATTAGTGAATTAGGGTTCATAGCCTCAAGAATCCTTTCAGAAACTCTTACAGGCATCTTCCAAAGCTTCCTTCATACAACCTCATAAACTTGACATTTACAATAAAACGGTCATCTCTAAGATGACGCCTCATCGTGAGATTAAAAAGTAAAAATGAAGCAGAGGAAGGGCAGGTGCAGAGGCAGAGATGCCGGAAAGCGCCCAGTGGTTTCCAGAGGGGCAGGGACGAGGGGGTGCAAAGACTGGAGGGGTTTAGGGGTGGATCAGGGTGAGTGGGGCTGACCTTCATCTCTCGGATGCTAGGGAGCCATTGAAGGCTGCAGAACAGGGGAGTGGCACGGTCAGGTCTGAGTTTTAGCAAGATCCTCCCAGGTCCATGAGGCGGTGCGTCGAGGAGGGAGACGGGAGGCAGGGAGGTCAGCGGGGGGGCTGCGTAGCGGCCCTCAGAGGCTGGCCGGCCTCGCTCTTTTCCGACGACTCGTGCCCCCTCTTTGCCCTCTCCCTTCAGCTGGGTGAGCCCCCCCCCAAGATGAAGACACCCCCTTCCCAAGGTCTGCTGTGCTGAGCGGGCCCGAGCCACCTCTGGCCACTCACCTTCGGCTGAAGGCCAGATCCATGACCCTGCGCTGCTTGTGCCAACGCTCGTAGTTGCATTCGGACACCAAGCCCTGGCCAAACAGTCTGTAGGAGACAAACACCCGATGCGAGAAAGTGGGGGAGGGACGGGGAGTAACGGCTGGCAGGGATGGGCTTTGGGGTGGTGAAACAGCCCTGGAGCCAACCGTGGTGGCAGCTGTGCCACACTATGAATGCGCTGAATGCCACCGTACTGTGCTCTTTACAGGAGCTAATATGTGAATGTTATGTCCGTTTTATTACAATAAAAAAAACTAAAATAACAGGGCGATCGTGTTACCCAACCTACCTGACCCCATATTCCCACCTGCCATCTGGAGGGGGAGGAGGAGGAGAGAAGTGCCAATGACAAGTGCGGGGCCACCATTTATGGCGTGCCTACTGCATGCCTGGCAGTCAGGGCCCCACACCTCGATGCTACACCCCCATTCTGGACCCCAGGGGCCCTGGCTCACAGCGGGGCTCTCCCGGCCTCCCACCCGGGCCTCCCACCCAGGCCTCCCACCTCACCTCCTTACCTCTCACCAAACACGGTCTGCAGCGCGCGGTACATTTTGGAGTCCTTGTTGTACTTGGTTGACATCAGGAACTTCTAAACACCACCACACACACACACAAAAATCAGCATAAGCTCGTGTAGCCATGAGAAGCTGTGAAGGACTTTTTGGAAACATGCCCCAAGTAATCACCACCAGCCAAGGCCAGCGATGGTAGGAGCACTTCACGCGCAGTCTTGCGTCACCCTCAGCCGTCTGACGGGGAAGTACCGCGTTCAAGGAATGTCAGCGTGTGGAGGGGAGGAAGGGGGCACCAGGGGACAAAGCGACTCTCCCAGGGACATGCAAGTGGGGAGCGGTGTGGCGGCTGCCCGCTGCAGGGCCCACATTCAGGACCCCACCCCGGGCCACCTTCCAAAGCAGCAAGACGGGAGAAGGCACACGCTGCTCTGAAGCCGAGTGGGAAGGGAGAGGCCCGAGCACCCAGCGCAGACACGCAGCTCAGGTGTGGCGTCCTTAGCACCAACCCAGCCTCAGGGGCAAGGAAGGCTTCCCGGAGGAAGGGCCAGCTCACTTCACCCAGAGCTTCACGGTAACGTCAGCCGACCGCCCTCCAGGCCGTGTTGCCAAGTGGCCACACGTGGGCTGTAGGGGCAGCTGGCTTCGATTTGGACCCGGGCCCGGCACCCCCAGTCCCTCGCTAACTCTAGGACCCGGGACGAGTTTCTCACCGCCTCTGCCCCCCAGTTTCTCATCTGACAAGACGCGGATGAGAAGAGCTCCTGGCCGGTAGGTTTGCTGGGATGAGTAAATCTGCTCTGCGTGGAGGGGTGGGACTGGTGCGTGGCACGCGGCAGGTGCTCGGTGAGGGCCAGGTGCACAGCAAGGCTGCACCGGCCCGCAGGTGCGGGTGCTATTTGTAAGCTTATCTTACAAATGGATGAAGAAACTGAGATTTCAAACTTGCCCGAGGTCACGCACAGGGCGAGGAGTGGGTACAGGATTTGAATCCAGGCAACCTGCTGTGGGGACAGAGGAGAGGGGGCTGGGACCCGGGGGAAGGAGCGCGTGGGGTGGGTGGGGCTGCAGGGGGGGGGCAGAGCTCTGCCCTGTGGCATGCTGCTTTGTCCTGGGGCACAGGGAGGCGAAAGGGGAGTTCTCTACTATAAATCCACCAGGGTGCTGCCAGTTTCTCTAAGTTTAGCTCCCAAGGGTCTACGATGGAATTTTCAGCCCAAAGGAAACCCCAGAAGTGGCTGACCTTGCATCCTGAGCCACACTCCAGAGCCCTCAACCCCACCCCAAACACTGTCATGTTAACCCAAGTTCTGTCACTACCCTCTCCCACCAAGAGGAAACCGTGACAGCAAATGCCCCCGAGTCGTCTGAGGTCCAAGTGTCAGCCCTTCAAATAAACAGCCTCTACCACTGAGGCACAGCAGCCTTGGCACAGGCTCTGACTGGTGTCCCCACGGCTGCTGTCCCAGAGCTGGAAGTCCCGTGATGGCCCAGTGGGCTGAACTCTGATGCCCACGCTGACGGCACACTGCTAGGGACGTGCCCTCCCGCCATAAGCAATGAGGAAACTGGCGAAGCGAACGAAGTGTCTGTTTTCAGACGCTGAACAACAGGCAGGGCAGGGTGTGAGCCTCAGGAGAAGGAGGGAGAAAACTGTGAGACCCATGACCAGGGTGGCCCAGCTCTCTACCTGGAGTTAATTCCAGGACAACAGCGCTGACAGCAGAGACCCGAAGACAGTCCTGCTGCCTTGCCAAGTTAAATAGACAGAGACCAGGGTCTAGGCAGGCCGAGGGAGACTGGAATTCGTAGGACAGAGTCCCCGAGAGGAGCTATGCATAGAAAGAGCTCCTCTGCAACACTCTGCATGGGTCCCTCGATTCTTTGCATGAATACCAATCTGTCCACACCACACGTAGGGTGAAACTCCACAGACTGGGCAGAAACTACTTCTGGGGAAATGAGAATTAGTGGGTAACTACAGGCTGAGCAATTCTCCGAGCTTACACAGGGCCAAGGATTATTCAAGTTTCCACTAGCGGAACTGACAAACCTCAGATGCAAGACCTTCAGTAGAGGCCCAGGAAAGGTCACTCCTTAGTGGTGGGGCTAAACTAGCTCAGGAGTAAAAGTCTACTCTAGACCCACCCTTATAAAAGCCTTAAAGCAAGGCTGGAAAGGATCAAACTGATCTGCAAGTAACTTTACCATCTGTCAGAATGAAGTCCAATACCCTTTAAAGGAATAAAACAAAACCTAGTGCTCAAGAATGTAAAACTAACAGTGTCCAGTATCCAACAGAAAAATTACCAGACATGACAAGAAGCAGGAAAATATGACCTATAAGTAGGCCCAGAAATAACAGACTGATACAATTATCAGACAAGAACTTTAAAACACCTATTACGAATATGTTCGAGGAAACCACACAGCCAAAAATTTCAAAGAATCCCAAATAGAATTGACAGGAAGATGGTACACCAAGGCAGATCATAATCAAATTGCCGAAATCGGTGATAAAGAGAAAATATTAAAAGTAGACAGAGATGAAGAGGTGTATGATTTGAAGATAGATTTCTGTAAATGAAAGATGATATTTACAAACCCTGGGACAACCACTGGGAGACAGAGAAAGGGAGCTAACGAGACAACCGTGGGGGTATGACAGAGTGCTAGAACACACTTAGTGCG
>VSMD01049286.1:0-26818 GCA_008750895.1 Mirza zaza | reverse complement strand
ACATCATCCTCACTCTCCAAACCCCGAATCCCATCCTGAATGTCTTGCGACTCTGTTTCCTTTAGAACCACTGGCCCTGATCTCTCCTGTGGAGCACTAGAGCTCTCACGGGGCGGATGAGAAGGGCTGCTCGTGTTCTTTCCCGCTCCTCGACCACACGCATGGGTTGTGCAGATGCGCTGCACAGCCACGCCCGTCACTAGGGCTGATTTTCATAGCCACGCCCATCACTAGGGCTGATTTTCGGGGTGGGGCTTCTATTGCGCACATGCTTAGACATCCTGCTAGGGCTTATTTTATGGGTAGGTCTTATTTTCGGGGAAACACGGTAGCTTGCTAGAAAAAAACACCTACTTTTGGTCTAAATTACCAGAAGGTAAGCAGCATGTTTATTTTTTAAGAGGGCGTGGCCTTAAAAATTTGGAAGGACAAGATGCTGAATTCAGGAAAAAAGAAAAGCCACATTTTTTTGCTCATCTGAAATTCCAGTTTCACCGGGTATCCTGTATTTTATCTGGCAACCCTAGTTACAGGGCAAAGATAAAGGGATTTTGCAGATGTACGTAAGCCCTCTCATCAGTTGGCTTTGAATTAATCTAGAAAGAGATTATCCCTCCATGGGCCTGAGTTAATCAGGTAAGACCTTTAAAGAAAGTGAAATATTGGAGGGATTCTCCTCCTGGCCTCCAAGGAGAAGGACGAGAATGCCGTGAGCTGCCTTAAAAAAGGCGCAGCCTCTAGAAACTGAGGGCCTCGGTCCTACGAGAGCAAGGAACAAAATACTGCCAGCAACCACAGGAACTTAAAAGAGGACCCACCCAGCCCTCAGACGAGACTTCAGCCCCAGCTGACACCTGATTGCACTCAGCCTCGTGGGACTCTGCACAGAGAGATCAGCTGAGTGGTACCCGGACTCCATCCCCATGGCAACTGTGAGATGATGATAAAAGCTTATTGTCTCGAGGCACTGAGCTTGTGGTGATTTGTTACACAGCAAGGAAATACTAATACGAAGTAGCCTCTCAGAATCTCTTAGTGAATTTAGAAACTAAGAACTCGGTTTTCGGAGAGGCCGAGTTGGTCATCTTCCAGGTGGATTGGGTCAAAAAGGTGGTGGTGTTCTAAAAGGCTGGTGTCCGTGTGACTTCAAATCCATGTTCTCCTGTTTCCTGAGGATCGGGACTCTATGCACTTGGTCACACCGGCATTTCCACCCTTTCCTTGCCCCTGCGTGTCCCCGGCTTCCTTTAGAGAAGGAGGATTATATCGTAGCTGCCAACAGAACTTGACGACGCGTGAAATAATAGCCACCTCAGGGATTAAGCAGCACTGTATTAAATTCATAACGAACCCTCACAACTCCGCAAGGCTGGGATTATGATCCACGTTTTACTAATGAGGACGTTAGGCTCTGAGAGGTTGAGTGACTTGCTCAAGGTGGCACAGATAGTAAATCGAGGAGTTGGGATTAGAAGCTGGTACGGTCTCTCATCAGAATCTATGTGCTCACTGCCGTGAAAGGAACCCTCTTCCTAAAATGCAGTCACCTCTATCTTAAACCTCACACACACAGCATCCAATGGTTCGTAACTGGACCTAACATTAGCATTAATCTCATAATCCAGGTTAGCAGAGAATTTTACCTGCGGGTGGACAGTTTTGTAAGTACAGTGTTCTAAATACCCTCTACAGTTACTTGATACAATAAACTTGTGCAGAGCCAGGTACTGGCAAATTTCTCCCCCCGAAAACAGGTTTCTGCTGAGCTTATCCTGGTGCTTACCTAGTTCCATGAAGCTTTTTCTTTATGGCTATAAAGAGGAATTGAATGAGCTTTGAAAAGAAAGATTACAAATGGTTTCTGCAGCCAAGAATAATTACTAACACATGCCCAGGGCTTAATTATCCTCAGCGTATTAATGATTGCACTGTATTCATAATTCTAAAAAATGATTCCATCTTAATGTCCTATATCTTCTACTTCTAGATTTATAATTCACTAGGAAAAAGAAAGTGGATAGTCTTTTTGCAACATTTTCTCTGGTAGGCAAAAAGCTTAAAACGGTTTTGAGAGAATATGTTTGGAATGTGTAAGTCATTCAGTGAGATTGTATCACGTTTTATCAGAGCCCAGAAGAAAGGGTGGTATATCAATTTTTTTACTCAATATATTGTATCCCTTAAATAAATATTTATTGTATCCCTTAAATAAATATTAACTATCAAGAGAAATACATCTAATACAGTATCAGTATCGCGATCATGCTTTTATGCTGCATAGTAATTTATACTAAGGTAATATACACACACACACACACACACAAACATATATATATATATATATATATATATTTAGGTGAGGCAAAGTCATAAAATGTAACCAAAATGTTTGTACCCTCATAATATCCTGCAATAAATAAGTAAATTAATTTTTTTAAAGTTTATACAATGGTGAAAGGGTGCTATCTCCTTGAAATAAATAAATAAGCATATCTACATACATATATAAAATAACAAATGTACATGGGCATATGTCTTTAAACATGCAAATATACGTGTGTGTGCGAGTGTGCATATATTTGACATTAAATTCCCGTCACTCTCCCAGACACCGAGGTGTAAGACTTCCAAGTGTTCTTTGTTCATCTAATGAGTGTCGGTTGGTAAAAATTTACCTTTTCTTGCTTCTCCATCCTGGTTTGATTTCAGATAAAGCAAAAAAAAAAAAAAAAAAACTCAAGGGCACAGAGTTTTGTCTGTTTTACCCACAAGGTAAATTTAACTAAAACTGAAAAATCAAAAGTTTGTCTGTTTTATCTGACAGATATCAAGTATTGAAATACTGCCTGGGACGGGGAAGACAGATGCTGAATGAATATGTTAAATAAGTGGCCTGGAAATTTAATCATTTTTCCGTATATGCAAACTGAGGATAGGAAGAAGATATGTTAAGGAGCTAGCAACACATCATGTTTTAAAGTGAAAAAGAAGTTAAATTTGTGAGCTTTTCTCTTTCTGGGTTAAGGTTTAACCCACTTGCTCTACTTCAACTGCAGGTTTCATGAGGTAGAATGATAGCAGAGTATGTCGTTCTGAAGGGTGAAATGGAAGCATCTTCAGTATCACGGGAAATATTTTTTTAATTCATTTATTTTTTCAGCATATTATGGGGGTACAAATGTTAAGGTTACATATATTTCCCTTGCCCCCTTCCTCCCTCAAGTCAGAGCTTCAAGCGTGTCCATCCCCCAGTTGGTGCACATCTCACTCATTACGTATGTATACGCCCATCCCCTCCCCCCTGCTACCTGCCCGACGCCCAATAGATGTTACTCCTACATGTCCACTTAGGTGTTGATCCGTTAATACCAATTTGCTGGCGAGTACATGTGGTGCTGGTTTTTCCATTCTCGAGATACTTCACTTAGTAGTATGGGTTCCAGCTCCATCCAGGAAAATACGAGAGGTGCTACTAGATAACCGTTGTTTCTTATAGCTGAATAGTACTCTTAAACAACACCTTGAGGATGGTTGGATAATTACCATTTTCAAAAATGTTCTCTTCATTGTATTTTCTTTAAATATTGTTTTAAAATCAAGGCTACCATTCCATAGGAGTTCTTCTGCACTAATGTATGCTTAAAACATCATGTGGTAAAATTTAACATTATCGAAAGGAGGACAAAACCATTCAAATACCTTTGTAAACACGTATAACACTAGTCTCTGTCTTAAAGTGGAAGCCAATATTTAAAGTAATTTAAAAAATTAAACAATTACATAGTACTAACTAAAGAAGGATTGAAAAAAAATAAGAAAATAGTTATCTTCCCTTAAGAGATGTACTCTCCTCTTTCTTGCTCCAGAAAAACATTGACAATTCCATGATGAACCTTTCATTAATGCGTCGAATAAGGTGCTAATTATTTACTTTGTATGTGCTGCTGCAAAAACAATAGCATTTATTTACATCTTTAAGCTTAAAACGATAAATATTAAGCCAGAATTTGTCATAATGCCTTCATTCTTCAGTGTTGCAAATTATTTTTGAATATATTTGTAGTAGTTCGTTAAGGCGGAGGGGTTCATTGGTTAGATCGCGAGGGTCTCATTTCAAAAATCAGAAATTTCCTCTAGCACTAATTGGAAAGTGAATGGCATAAGATCGTTTTAATGGTCAATATCCCGCCACTCTGCCTAATTTATCCAAAGGAAACAATTCGGGGCTGATGAGTCGGAACCAGTAGGCTGTACGTGGCAGTGGAATCCCACAAACAATTATACCATCTCTAGACACCACTCACATAAATAATGCATAAGGTTATATAACCCAGCATGAGACTCAGTGTTTTGACTTAAGAACATCTCTGTTCTTTCTTGCAGGACAATTAATATCTGGTGGTTCGATGTCACTGTGAATGATGGATTGTTTCTTAAAATGTTGCGTGGTTTCTTTTCGCCTCTTCACTCTGGTGCTCTGCTGCACGTCGTTTTTTTTATGAACTCTTGACAGCAGTAGAGGTGTGTTCCAGTAGCTTGAAATAGCCACAGGACATACGCCTAAGACCAGACTTTTTCTGCATCACGGAAGCAAATGGGATATCTTGCAAGAAAAGAGGAAGCAGAGAGCCTGGTTTTCATTGGTTAACACCAGGATTCGCGATATTTTCCGAAGGACATTTCTTGAATCCAAGGAAGTTTTCTTTCTTTTTTTTTTTTTTATTTCAGCATATGATGGGGGTACAAATGTTAAGGTTTACATATTTTGCCCATGCCTCCCCCCACCCGCCCAATACCTGATAAATGTTATTCCTATATGTCCACTTAAGTGTTGATCCGTTAATACCAGTTTACTGGTGAGCACATGTGGTGCTTGTTTTTCCATTCTTGAGATACTTCACTTAGGAGAATGGGCTCCAGCTCTATCCAGGAAAATACGAGAGGTGCTAGATCACCATTGTTTCTTAAAGCTGAGTAGTATTCCATGGTATACATATACCACATTTTATTAATCCACTCATGTATTGACGGGCACTTGGGTTGTTTCCACACCTTTGCGATTGTGAACTGTGCTGCTATAAACATTCGAGTGCAGGTGTCCCATTTGTAAAGTGTCATTTTGATCTTTTGGGCAGATGCCCAGTAGTGGAAGTTTTATTTACCCAGTTTCCACTGGCTTCTGAGTGTCTCTTCATGCATGTCCTTGGTATTGCTTAGGCTTCAAGTTCATGTATCTCCAGACGCCCATAAAAAATGTATTATCTGTCTGTCAATCCATGAGCTGCAAGGAAAATGTGCAGACCAAGCTTCCTGATGTTATAAAAAGAAATAGGGTAGCTTCAGCTCCTGGGGAGTTCTTAGCCTTCACAATATATCATGAACAACTTAGCTCAGACCTCCACAAACTTTCTACTGATAAGGTGCATTGCACTGTTGCTCCCTGTTGCCTGAGATGAAGCCCGTGGGAGCTCCAAGAAGTGGCATTGGCCTTGAACAGTTAAAGATAAAAGGCCAGAAATATCCATAGGTTTGAAAATCCCAGGACCAGCAATGAATCCACACACAGAACCGGTTAATTAAAGGCAGCTGGAGGCCGGGAGCGGTGGCTCATGCCTGTCACCCTAGCACTCTGGGAGGCCGAGGCGGGAGGATCGCTCAAGGTCAGGAGTTCGAAACCAGCCTGAGCGAGACCCCGTCCCTACTAAAAATAGAAAGAAATTAATTGACCAACTAAAAATATATATACAAAAAAAATTAGCCGGGCGTGGTGGCGCATGCCTGTAGTCCCAGCTACTCGGGTGGCCGAGTCAGGAGGATTGCTTGAGCCCAGGAGTTTGAGGTTGCTGTGAGCTAGGCTGACGCCACGGCACTCACCCTAACCCGGGCAACAAAGCGAGACTCTGTCTCTAAATAAATAAATAAATAAATAAATAAATAAATAAATAAATAAAATAAAGAGAGCAGGATACAGAGTGTAAAGTGGGATGCTTAAACACACCCAAAGTTATTCAGAATTTATGCTTCTGAATACCTTGCCGTAAAACTGAATTATATGCATTTCAAATGAATGGAAAATTTGATTTCTGCTCCTGGGTTTTATTCAAAAGTATGAGTCCAGATTTGGACGGTAAAACGAGATTGATCTCCTTGAGTAACTTTCTTACTGTTGCCCCCAGTGTTGAAATACTGAAACCAAAGGCAAATTCAGGAAATAAGAAATAATTTACAGGTGGCTGAAGGTGAGTCCGTAAGGCACCAAGGGTAATTACCTGGCAATTCCACGCAATCCCAAAAGCAAGCGTGGGGTGTAAGGTTGGTTAGGTTGAGGGGTAAATGGAATCACATTTTTCTGGCGTTTTCCTCTATTTCCATTGAAAAGCAGAGAGTGATTGAAAACAAAAGGAAGGAAAATATTTAGGAACTTATTAGAGAGAAAGCAAGAGAAAGGACCGAAGTAGAGTCATAGGTGAAACCGTAATATCTTGACTTTTAGTTTATAATTTTTTTTTACCATTTCATTATTTCAGGTCCAAACAGTATGTGAGTGACAAACTACTGTGCAGTCGTGTGTCTGCTCACTTGCTCTTTCTCTCTCCCTTTGTATTGAATTTGAAGGTAGCTTGAAGAAATGTTGAAAGCAACTTAAAAAATGTTTGTATATAGACCGGGCGCGGTGGCTCACGCCTGTAATCCTAGTACTCTGGGAGGCCGAGGCGGGAGGATCGCTCAAGGTCAGGAGTTCAAAACCAGCCTGAGCAAGAGTGAGACCCCGTCTCTACTAAAAAAATAGAAGGAAATTAATTGGCCAACTAAAAATACATAGAAAAAATTAGCCGGGCGCAGTGGCGCATGCCTGTAGTCCCAGCTACTCGGGAGGCTGAGGCAGGAGGATCGCTTGAGCCCAGGAGTTGGAGGTTGCTGTGAGTGAGGCTGATGCCGTGACACTCTAGCTGGGGCAACAGAATGAGACTCTGCTTCAAAAAAAAATGTTTGTATATAGATGTATTTTTCTAGAGAGATAGATACAATGCAATGCATGCACAAACATATGTGTGTGTGTGTGTGTGTATATATATATATATATATATATTATATATTTTCCTTTTTTTTTAGCTACAACTGTTGGAATGGGATTGCTTATTTTCCCGAAGAACTGCTTTTATAGTTTCCTGCTCCATTCATTCCGGAAAGAATCCGCACTTAAAAACATACATGCCGGTGGAAAAAAACACAATCTGTAGTAGCCTGTCCCACTCATCGTCTTAGAGGTAGAAGAGACAACTGCAAAATCGCTGATGGAGTGCAGAGCTTCAAGCCACCTTTAGGTTAAAAAAAAAAAAAAATGCTTGAGAAATATCCTAAAAGTCAGTGAATCTTTGCCGTTGTTAGCATGGCTTATTATGGCACTTAATGGCTCCTCTGAAGCTGGTGTTTTGTCCTCTATATGAAACCACAGCCAAAAGGTCAATCGTAGCTCACCCAGGTTTATGAGTTGGAGGCTAGTAATGGCTTGAATGGAATCGGAGCACGTCCAGCCCTCCCGCGCATGGACAGAACCCAGCTATTAACCAGGGCCACGCCCTACAAACTAAGGAGTACGTGATGATTTCTACTCTGAATAAATCCAGATTTAAAGAGAACTTGGGAAAGTCAAAGGGTCTCTCTTCTGGCACCTGTCTACTCCTATTTATTTTATTTTATTATTTTATTTTTTTATTTTAGCATATTATAGGGGTATGATTGTTAAGGTTATGTATATTGCCCATGTCCCCCTCCCCCCTCGAGTAAGAGCTTCGAGTGTGTCCATCCCCCAGACTTTGCACATCTTGCTCGTTGTGGTTGTATACACCCCTGCCACCCTCCCGATGCCTGATAGATGTTAATCCTATGTGTCCACTTAGGTGTTGATCCGTTAATACCAATTTGCTGGTGAGTCCACGTGGTGCTTGTTTTTTCATTCTTGGGACACTTCACTTAGTAGAATGGGTTCCAGCTCTAGCCAGGAATATACAGGAAGTGCTTGGGAAAGTAAAAGGGTCTCTCTTCTGGCACCTGTCTACTCCTATTTTTTTTTTATTTTTTATTTTATTTTTTTATTTTAGCATATTTTGGGGGTACAAGTGTTACGGTTATGTATATTGCCCATGCCCCTTCTCCCCCCTCGAGTCAGAGCTTCAAGCGTGTCCATCCCCCAGACGTTGCACATCTCACTCATTGTGGTTGTATATACCCATCCCCTCCTCCCCCCTCCCACCTGCCCAACACCCGATAAATGTTACTCCTATATGTCCACTTAGGTGCTGATCTGTTAATACCAATTTTTGCTGGTGAGTCCATGTGGTGCTTGTTTTTCCATTCTTGGGATACTTCACTTAGTAGAATGGGTTCCAGCTCTATCCAGGAAAATACAAGAGGTGCTAGATCACCGTTGTTTCTTAAAGCTGTACTCCTATTTTTATAAGTCAAACTTCACCTCGTATGACCTAACTGTTTTATTTATTTATTTATTTTTTTAATTTCAGCATATTATGGGGGCACAAATGTTAAGGTTTCAAATAATGCCCTTGCTCCCATGACCTGACAATTTCCAGTTCAGTGTGAAGAGAGCCAATTCTGGGGTCAGAATGCCTGGAAAAGAAACTTGAGATTTGCAGGTCGTTGCCTGCAAATCTGAACTTGGGCCCATTTTTTTCATCTCAGTTCAGTTTTGTTTTTTTTTGTTTTTTGTTTTTTTTATCCATAAAATAAGGGTCACTGCAGTATTTACTCTTTAGGGCTGGTGTGAGCATTAGATAAGGTCAACCATGAAAGGGCTGAGCGTAGATAGTACCTAACGCATATTAATAGTCAATGAATGCCAACAATTATTGTTGTTAATATTATCTTTATTGTTGAGTTGCTTTCCTAGTTGGATAAAACTAAAAGGTGACAACTCAAAAGGAAGCAGAAACCCAACAGATTTTTTTTTTTTTTTTAGTTTCTAAAATAACAACACACACAAAAACCCACGTATGAGTCAGTTCAGTGCTAAAATGCATCGGCACCCTCATTAATCTCAAAGATTCTTAAGAAAACGTTGCTGCCCCTTGCCTATAAAATTCACACTGCTGACTCCACGGCCCTCCGGTCCGAATCAGGTTTCCACCATGGTGAGAAGTATTCCCTGAACCTTGAACACCTTTATCGTGGTAACTAACGGCATGCCATTTTCCGAATACTGACACTGTGCAAAGTAGTTCCTAATAGTTGGCTGGAAAATATAACAGTGAACCGCTCCACAAAACAATGATATCCTCAAACTGTAGCTTCTTCCGTAGAATACATGTTTTCGAATTTTTTTCTTTAGAATGGAGCTAGTAAACGTTTGCATGTTAATGCCATCCTAAGATGTTGTCCTCGGCAAAACACTTGCAAAACAAGAGTATTTACCCTTTGGGGGTCTAATGTTCTCTGTTATCCCTAAGCGGAGCCTTGCCAAATGACTAGATTATACATGTTTGTCTAGTTTTCTTAAGTGCCAGAGATGCCCTGGTATTTAAGGAGCTCACGCCAGAGCCTTAAATACCAGACGAAGACATACGCCGCCAATGAGGACCAGCCACCTCGGCTGGCCCTAATGCGACCCATGATATTTCACGTCACAGACATAATATTTCTTTTCCCCAATGCCAGTCGTTAATTGATAATCCCAAATGTGTTGCATTTGTTTGAGGGGAGACAGATTCTCTTCAGTTGCCACGTCCTTTTCGATTCTCTTCAGTTGCCACGTCCCTTTCTTACAGCTCGCTGGAATAAGAAAGAGGGAGTTTGAGAAACGCAAGGGAAAACATACAAAGGGGGCCGGCAGCACAAGCTCTGATCTTAACCCCTTCGGTACCAGCCTCGACTGCAGGCGACAGCCACAGATGGACGCGCACAGCGACTTTAGCCGACAGCCGTGATACGACTTTTCTGATTTTTCATGCATCAAAATAAAATTGTGAGCATTTAAAAATAACGTCGTGAAAACATACATGTCTATGTTACCTGTTCTGATTTACGTGACTAGTGAAGCTGCCTGTAAAGTAAAACAAGCTTTCAGTGCTTCCAAGCTTTCCTCATCACACAAGAGCAAAACGGACTCATCGTCCATGCACAGCACAGACCACCAAGCGGACCGTGAGTGCCGGCTGTGGGCGAGGTGTCGTGGCCGGTGAGCGCGGTCCCAATCATTCTCGAGGGATAAGTTAAACCTAACGGGCCTATTGATTATCTATTGGCACGTTCTAGGGCCAGACCTTGATGATCGGAATGCCCCTCCCCCTCTCACATTCGCAGGTGCAAAGCTTGCCATTGCCTCCCCAAACCCACCCTTACACACCGTGGGTGGGACTGCAAATTAGTACAACCTCTATGGAAAAACCATATAAGGATTCCTCAAAGAACTAAAAGTCGACCTACCCTTGAACCAGCAATCCCACCTCTGGATGTCTACCCAAAGGAAAAGAAGTCATTATATCAAAAAAGACACCTGCACCTGAATGTTCGTTGCAGCACAATTCACACTTGCAAAAGTATGGACTCAACCAAAAATTCCCATCAGCGGATAAAGAAACTGTGGTATACATACACTATGGAGTACTACTCAGCCATAAAAAAAGGAATGAAATAATGTCACTCGCAGCAATGCGGACTGAAGTGGAGAATGTCATCCTAAATGAAGCATCCCAGGAATGGGAAAACAAACCCCAGGTGTTCTCACTGATAAAGGGCAGCTAAGTGATGGGTAAACACAGGCATAAAGTGGAAACTAAGGAGGGGCGAGGGTGGGAAGGGGCGAAGGGTAGAAACCCCTGCCAAGCTCTTTTTGAAAGAACTTTACACACATGTAGCCGTTTCACGTGCACAACGAATGTGTAAGGTATCTTTACGATCCTCATTTTGCAAATAAGGAATCTGAGCCACCAAAGGGTTAAATGATGCCTGCAAGGCCACATAGCAACAGGGGAAAGAATTATAACTCAGATATAGCTTGCCTCCAGCGGTTCATCTTCTTATTCACTCTGTATCGCCACTTCCTGCAAGTGGTGCTCGATTAACATGGGCCGAATGATTAAATGACTAGGGGTTTGATAGATACAACTTCAGCAGCAGAACAATGAATCGAATCCAGAATTCTTGATTACCACGCTATGATTTTTACCCATACTCTATGATTTTTACCCATTTCTCATTGCTTTGGAATGATTCGTTTCGATGCTCGGATTTAATATATATATATATATATATTTTTTTAATTCTCTGACTTAGAGTACCTCTTCATTGGTATGCATCCCATCCTTCCTTCTGAATGAGAAGAGATTTTCTTTTAACTACTGCTCCATTTATTTATTTCATCTCATTTAGCTCAAGATGCTCTTCTATTAGAAAAAGCTCCCAGAGTCTAGGGAGCTGTAAATCAAGGTGCTAATCTGTGAGGTTCATTTAATCTAATGTTCACAGTTCTGCCAAAATATTAAAGATGTGATTTAATGCCCTGCTGCAAACGCATTTACAAATGGGAAATTTGCACAATACTTAGGCTTCCGTTTACAAGCAAATGGTCTATGCGGGCTCTGTGTGATTTTTGCTTTCTGGGTAAACTGAGTCATGTTTTCTATGCTAGTTCATCAGGGCAATTTCCATTTCGAATCAACTTTGGTCTTGTCCGTGGAATAATTAATTGTAGACTAAGCTTAATTAAGGTTAGTCTTAGAGCTATGCATTAATGCATATTGTGTCTGTAGATACCTGCACATATATACATACATATACACCCTTGTCCTCTACCCCATAGCTATCATGTTTCCAATCTTTGCTTGATTGACTCAGGGGTATCAAAAGCTCAGAAACGAAAATATTTGAAGTTCTCATGACTTCAGGGAAGGGTCTGGCTCAAAAGTGCCCATTTAACCCAGTTTGGACTAGGTGGAAGCAACGCAAAATTTCCCGTTCTGCTGGGAGATTTTTTTGCATGGAAACACCAAGCTCAAGTTTCCCTAAAGCCGCCTCTGCCTCCAGAAGCCAAACGAGAGACAGGCCGAGCTTTCAGTATCCGCAGCAGGGTGAGCCATGCATGTCCCAAGAGCTGCTTAATAGTTGAATCGCGTGACTAGAGAACTCTCGGCTGCGGATTTCTTTCTTTCTGTTTTGAACAGACACGTTAATACTAACTCACGAGGAAACTGTCAATTCGTAACTCAAAGATGAATGATAACGGATGGCATTTTAAAAGTGATTATGAGTCTGAAAAGCGGAAACGTGGTAAACTTTGAAAAAGGAAGAGTGGTACGCTTTTGAATTGCTGACGTTTTTACGATATATCCAAACTCAATAAATCTTGCTTAAATGGCAGTAATCACAACAGCAATAACATAAAAACGGAAAACATAAAGCTGTGAGGAATAGTCCCTTTAAAGTTATAGCAAGAAATAGAATTTGCAGCGAGTATACCTCTGAAGAAGAAAAAAGGAGAAAAAGTTAGCATTGTCAATTAGTAAAATTAAAATCGAATCAGATTTTAATAATGTTATAGATGTTTAATTGCTTTTGAATTAAGTTCATATATATTTATACATAACCTATATATATATATGATGTATATATTTTATATTTTTTAGTATTTCAAAATCATAAGAGCCAAGTCTACCAAAATTCAAGTCCAACATAAATCATAGACTAACCTCATAGAAAAGGGAAAACAGTTAAACAATCGCACAAATTTCAATGTCATTTTTTTTTTGTTTTCTAAAACGAAAACCTATTCATAATGGTTGTTTTTTTTTACTTCAGATGAATATTCTGCCATAAATATTCTCTTAGTCATTCCTGTCTATTATGCCTCTATTATACTCTCCTTTTATAGCCACGAGTTAAGCTATTCATATCGTTTTCTCGGGTGTTAATAGTTTCCTCAATTGACATCCATGTTCAGAGATGAACATTTAGAATCTCATTATCAGATTCCTTGTCATTTAGATTGTCAGTTTCATTCATCTTCTCCTGAGCGAGTCAGGATGGAAGAACATAGACCTAGCAAAGAAAAATGAACTCAGGAGGTCTCTCATTGTCTTCTTGTCCATTCCTTATAATTATTGGTTCATTTTGTGCACAGACTTGTGTGCATAGACTTTTGTGCATAGACTTTTGGTGTTTATAATGTGAAGAAAGTAGGTACGATCGTTATCAACAAGCATGTCATCATGTGGAAAATTATCATAGATATTTGTAAGTTTAAAAGTATTGGTGGTTAAAGTTCTAATCTTAGAGGTAGAAAAAAAAATGAACGATTACTGTCCATTTTGGGATCTGAATTGGTTGTGTTTACAAAGACAAAATCTGATTAATATGCCTCTTAGCATGATTGTAAAAGACTTCTGATAGCAGAAGACACTGAGCAGTCAACATCAGGCAGCCAGAGAAGCTATCACATTAATCCATAAGTTTCCTCTCTGTAGTTAAGTTTTTAGTATCTCACTCTTAAAAAAAAAAAAAATCAACGTTTTGTTACTTTTTTATTTCAGAATGTTACAGGAGCACAAATGTTTTGGCTATATGGATTGCTTTTACACTGCTGGCGTCAAAGTTATAAGCATGCCCATCACCCAGATAGCGTGCATTGTACCGATTAGATATGATTGTCACCCTCCTTTCTCCCACCTGTATAATCTCCTTTGAGTTTACTTCCATTTGTGCACATGAGTGCTGATCTTAAATATAATCACCAAACTATTGAGCATAAAAAGAGAAAGCATAACAGAAAAGGGGTAAAGTAACATTCAAAAAAAAAAAAATCAAAATAGAAACCAGGTAGGTTAAAAAAAAAAAAGGAATATTGGCCAAAATGTATAATATTATGCATTGTATTACACAATATCCTCAGAGAAATGAGACGGGATATTGTATTCTTAAAAGCAAAATCGTACTACAAGAAGTAATATTCAAAGAGCAAAATATATACCTCCTGGAAATTTTTTTAAAAAAAGAAATTGCTGATTCAACAACCCCATTTCAGAAAGAAATTTCAAGGGGCTTCTAAATAATGACTCCTGAAGCAGGAAAACGAAAGAAAAGCAATTCCTTCAATATCTGAAGGAGAATAATTTTCCATCCAAGGTTTTAGATAACCTGACATCAGTAATCAATGTAGAATTACATATTTTCTGTAGAATTACATATTTTCAAACTTCTCAAGGTTTCTAAACATGCACTGCCCCACACATTTTCTGAGGAAGTTACTAGAAGATATTCTCCAGCAAGAAACGAGGCAAGTTAACTAAAACAGGACTCTACAAAGTGAAGAGTTAGAAGTCCCAAGCAAAGGATCTATAGAGCAAAACATTTCAGAGTGAGGAAGAAGTTGGGAGGTTCTAAAAGATACTTTTTAGGAATAAGCAATAAATGATATGACAGTTTACACCATGTGGGAATTTCAAAGACTGATATTTTACAGACTCATTTGAGGAGCATGATAAATCTTCAGATGTTCAGCAAAACTCATGAAATACGGAAGAAATTTTAAATGAACTCCTAGGGAAAAAGAGTTCAGGAACGGATAACATAATTAATATACAAGGCTTGTTTCTGCCATGAACAGCATTTATCTAATCATCATCGTAATAAAAGTGCATGCTTTTGAGAGATCTTTCTAGAAAGCAATCATCCCCACATTACTATAATCAATCATACCTGGAACATTTAGCTGACATATTAGTAAGTATCAGCTGTGTATTGAAAAATCAAGCTTTTCCTCTTAAATAACCGCATCGGCATAGAATGTGACGTGGAAAACATCACTTCTACCTGTGTGTCATTATTATTATTATTATTATTATTAAAGACAGATTCTTTATATGGGAAGCAACATTTACGAAGCTATGCGATAGGAAGAATGAACGTGTTCTATTCAACGGTTTTATATAGAGAAAGGGACCTTTTTTCCTAATTTAGCGACACGTATGCAGACACTTCTCCATCTAAGTCTCTCCTTTGTCACCTTCGGTAAAATGTTGGCAGAAATCAAACCGTGCTTGGGAATCTTTTCGGCAAACAGCTTGCGACTTCTTCCCATGTGTTTGTTAAACCATTTTCATGAGCCCCGTGTCTGGTGATGGGTTTGTTTCGAGTTCCCAGAAGCTGGCAGCTATCTGGGTCATTGCTTCGCTCTGGACATCATACCTCTTGACCATATGCTTTCTGAGCGTCTCACACAAGCTCTGCACAGCGGGAAACACTCCTGAGTTGGGATGACACTGTTGCATGGATGTTGCAGATCAGGAAACATTATATTGGGCCCCCAAGCAATTTACTTTTGTTCAAGCTCCTTCCCTTTTCTCAACTGCACTGGATGCTCTTCCCATAAAGATGTTGAAATATGGTCTCAACTACAGCCCAAAGATATTCCAAAGAGAATTAACTTTTTTTTTTTTTTACACTTTAGTACTTGTTTTCCAATGTCTACTTCCGATACATCCTATAGCTTCATGTGCTTTTAAATAATTTAAATCTATATGCTTGGGGATTTTTTTTTAAATGGCATTGATTTTAAACACACAGAAACCAAGGATGTTAAATGAAAAATGAAGACGTTGCTGCCTTGAATGCTTTATGAAATCATTTCCAAGCACTTCACTACACTTCCTCCATGAAAGCTTACAAATTTATACCAACTGCCCCACATGTCCGGGTACATGATATGTAACTCACATATGTAAGTCACTGGGTAGGCTGGGCTGAAAAATTTGGTTTCAAAAATGCAGGGTAGTCAAGGTTCTCATCTGGGTCTCACAAAAATAGAATCGAGAAATGGCATTTTTCTTCCACTTCAAGTTTCAAGGAATCTCTGCAGAAATAGAAGGAAAACTGTTACTTGCTGCATCTATGCAACTTGCTTATGTTTAAGGCATTTCCTTTATATTGGACATTGTTTCTTATGCATATTCTTAGTTCGGAGAGAAGCGAACTAGAGAAGGCGGAAGAAACATTAACCAGCCCAACCCCAGCCAGCAGAATCTAACGTAACCTAGTTGCCATCAGCGAGCTGTGTATGAACTTGTAGTAGGTATACTCTGGAGCTGTCTTTGGAGAATTCAGGAAACTCAGCAATCACACAGCGCAACTTGGAGAAGCCGAGTGCCGAAACCAAAGTTAACTACAGGCAGTGAAAAGCAGATTCCTACGCTTACCTTTAATACGAATGAAAATCTACACTATTTCCCTTGGAGGCAGACAGAAGTCTTACTGGTTGTTAGAGATATTATTCAAACATCTTTCAGGCACATTTTAAAAAAAAAAAAAAACCCAAGTCTCTAATAATAAATTTTTCCCCATCTTGTGGAATAGATTATTTCTCTTTATAATTTTTATACCCCAGGCATAAGCTGGCATTTAGCAAGGGCCCCCGGATAAAAATAAAACCTCCTTATCATCCTGGGTATCATTCTTGACACCAGAGCACATACTCCTGAAAAGACGCGGAGCAAGCTCGTTACACAAGATCCGTCATCTCAGTTTATTTTGTGGAAACCTAGAATGTCTAATTGAATCCCGCTTGGTAGACTTGTAAGGCCGTACCGCTGGACCCTCTAAATTCATTTTTATCTCCTTCCGTTCGTATCCACATAAAGACTTGAAATGACTTTTCAACCCTGGCATTATCTTTAAAGTATTTGTCTGCGACAAAGGCTCTGCTGTGGACAGGCTCTGCCTTCCTCACGACAGGTCCGGTTTTGACATATGGTTCTCCACGTGAGTCCAGCTGCTGGCTGGCTCCCAGGCTGCAAGCTGCCCTGCCAGCCACAATCAATATCATTTTTTAATAGGGGCACAGCCATCATTCTTCTGTAGAAACAGACTTTAGTCTCCTGCTGCCCAAGTCACCCATAGCCCTGTACCGCACGTTAACGTACTTCGGCGATATCTTACGTTCTATTTCATGCCTGCATATTTAGTCTCCCCAGGGGAACTTACCGAGGTCCAAAACTGTGGTTTTACGTAGCTTTGCACGGGTTGTAGTTTCTTTCCGATAGCGCCAGATGCATTGGTAGGTACTCACTAGCTATGGAATTAAAATCTTTATGTGGATATGAAGCTACTGAGTGCATTTATTTCGTTCCTGTAATTTAACAGAAAACCTCATGATAGAATACGAATATTTGTAGCTTTCACAACTTTATCTTTTTTAAAGTATGAAGTCTTGTGGAAGCCTGAGAGACGGCAGTGACAAACTCAGCCCTGCCTCAGGTACTGTGTTTCCCCAAAAATAAGGCAGGGCCTTATATTTATTTTTCCTCAAGAAGACACCCTAGGGCTTAGTTTCAGAGGATGTGTTATTATTTGTTTTTTTTTTTTTTAAGTACGGTACAACAATCTACATTGATTCAAATAGAGTGAAGTCGTCGTCTTCTGGAACATCATCCTCACTCTCCAAGCCCCGAATCCCATCCTGAGTGTCTTGCGACTCTGTTTCCTTTAGAACCACCGGCCCCGATCTCTCCTGTGGAGCACTAGAGCTCTCACGGGGCGGATGAGAAGGGCTGCTCGTATTCTTTCCCGCTCCGAGACGACACGCGTGGGTCGTGCAGATGCGCTGCGCAGCCACGCCCGTCACTAGGGCTGATTTTCGGGGTAGGGCTTCTGTTGCGCACGTGCTTAGAAATCCTGCTAGGGCTTATTTTATGGGTAGGTCTTATTTTCGGGGAAACACGGTAACAGTAGGCATCTCCACTCGAACTCTGGTTTCCCAGAAGTTCTACCCTTCTACCCTACTGTCTATCTTAGACATTACTCTTGGGATCCACTTGCACATAGCAGAAGACCTCTTAGGTTAGGATTAAGCAGTTCCCAGATAGCTCTCTCACTTGCCCTAACAAGTCCATGAGATGTGTATTAACCTGTATTTTGCTGCCTTACTCACATAAATCAGGCATCACCCTGCACCTCCCTCTCCAATATACGGGACACTCTTCGATGTCTCTAAATGATCCAAGGGAAGCCTTCTTCACTAGGCTTGAAGGAAAAAAGGAGAATAACAATATGCAAAAACTCCCTTTGGAGAAACTGGTTGATAAAACTTTGATTTCTTCCTCACTCTTTGACTATCTTTGTATTCTACAAATAAGTGATGAAATCAGGAAACATGGAGCAAGTTCCTCCCTGTTTCTTTTGTCCATAACGTCCTTGGTCATCTGGAACATTGTTCTGAAATTTCGCATCTACCATATTAATCACTGTGTCTCCATAGAAACTTAGCTGAAAAACTCCATCACACAAATTCTTCATACCCCACCTTCCGAGGTACTTGTTGCCTCTTCTTCTAAGCATATCTGCGTTCTCATATATTCATCGCTTTCTCTTGTTGATTCCTCTCCTATCCTAGTAACAAACTAGATTTAAAAAATGGGAAATTATATAAATGGGTCTGGTCAAATCACAGACCAAAGCCCCCTCGTGTTGACTTAGTGATGAAACATCTTTCAGACCATTAAGGGGAAAAATATTTCTAAATGCTGAAAATTTCAGGCACTGGGCCAAATCAGGAAAAGAAACATATTTGTCCAAGGACTTTGGAGTGCTTCAGGGCCCTCTCTCTTCCACTCTCTGTCCGATTTCACTAGAGCCAGGATGAATGAAGAGGTTGGAAACTAGAGAACTCAAGTTGTCTGGTGTTTTCCCTACACCACTCTCAGTTCTTGAAAAAAAAAAAAAAAGTACATTTTATAAATTCCTCTTTCCAGAATCACGTATGAAATATTTATCACGTGAGATACAGTGTCCTAAATCCCTTGGGATACTAAGCGGAGAGAGAGAAAGTGATACAGGAAATGCCTACTAATGGCATGGAAAGAGTGGGGTGGGACACCAAAAAACGAACAAATAAATGAATAACTGGAGGAACTAGGACAGACTCTACAGGGGAAAATGACATTTCCTCTAAACTTTAGAAGAACAAGAATTCAAGGAGGGGGTTGAGGAGAGCAGAGAAGAAGGAAGGACATCCCAGGCAAGAAAACAGCATCAGCTAAAGCACAGACCAGTGAAGTAAAACCTGGTAACATTGGAAGAATGGCCCAACTAAAGAAGAGAGGATTTTTTTTTTTTTTTTTTTTTGGCGGGGGGGAGGTTCCAAATGAAGCTCTATAGGGAAGTTCAGGTGAGACGGGGGAAGTCTTTTTACATTGTGTGAAGGAGTTTGCATTTCTCCTCCAAGTGGTCCAGAGACCGTAGAAGTTTTCAGGGAGAGAATGATAAGATCAGAAACGCCTTTCTCTATATCAAGAAATCCCAAAACAACAAATGCTGGCGAGGATGCGGAGAGACAGGAACACTCTTACATTGCTGGTGGGACTGCAAATTAGTGCAACCTCTGTGGGAAAGAATTTGGAGATACCTCAAACAGCTAGAAATAGAAATTCCATTTCACCCTGCAATAGCATTGTTGGGCATCTACCCGAAAGAGCATAAGACATTCTATTATAAAGACATCTGCACCCGAATGTTTATAGCAGCACAATTCACTATTGCATGGTCATGGAAGCAACCCAAGTGCCCATCAATCCATGAATGGATAATTAAAATGTGGTATATCCTCACAATGGAATATTACTCAATCCTAAGAAATGACGGTGAGCTAGCTAGCACCGTTTATGCTATCCTGGATGAAGCTTAAGCCCGTTATCCAAAGTGAGGCGACACAAGACATGGAAAATGGGCTCTACATCTACTCGCCATCAAATTGGTACTAACTGATTAAAACTATGGTTTTCAAATGGTGGCAATGCTCACCAGGGGTTCGGGAAGGGGGGGTACCCAATCTTGGGGAGGTGGTGAGTATTTTGGAGGGGAAAGGCATAACTCTAACCCTTCTTAGGGAGAGGCAAAGGTTACATTTGGTTATCAATGTAACCAAAATGTCAAAAAAAAAAAAAAAATCAAAACAAAACTTTGTATCGGGTGGTGGGCAGGCGTTAGGGGGGAGGAGGAAAGGGGTGTGTGCTTCCATAACGTGTGTGACACACACCACCGGGGGATTGGACACATGGGGGGAGGGAGGGGGGACAGCGGCAATATTTGTAACACTAACAATATTTGTACCTCCATAATATGATGAAATAAATTTAAAAGAAAAGAAAAGAAAAAATAAAAAGATCAGAAACACCATTGTGAAAAGTAACAATGAGAAAGTGGGAAGCATGTGTGGAAGACCAGGAGAAATGGATGCCTAAAGCAATCTACTCAATCATCCACTCATTCATGGAAGACTTGTTAAGTAGCACTACAAGCCAGGCCCTAGGCTAGGAGCCAGAGATACAGGGATGAATACGGCAGACACTGCCCCAAAGCTCTGGGAACTTACATTCTAATGGGAGAAAGAATGCCTGCTTGTGGGATATAATGGGGAGATGTGATAAAAAAAAAAAAAAAATAACTTCAGCAAGGATTGGAGGGGGAAAAGGCTACTTCAGGTTAGACAATCAAGGAAAGTGTAGTCTCAGGATCTGATTCACGAACCATCTGTTAATAGTATCAACTAGAAAACTTGTTAGGATGAAAATTCTCAGACTTCTAGCCCCCTACCCAACGAATCGGCACTTCTGAAAGTGGAATCTGAGAGCCTGCGTATTTTAACCAGCATCCCAAGACAATTCTTAACCACGATGAAGTTTGAGAACGCTGGACTCCAGACAAGGAGGCTGAGGAAAAGGATATTACACAGGTGAAAAAAAAGACGTATGAACAATGAGAATAGAAAGATCCAGGGAGATTAAAAAGATATTTAGGGAGGACAATCACCAAGAGGGTGATAGGATGCAGTTTATAGACCCTGCTGGACAGAGTTGATTGCCAAATGATTTAATGTACATGATGAACAAATTTACACCCAAGGTTTTAACGATTTCTAGTGCCTCGATATATTACTCTCCTTCACTCGCAAAACATTTTACATTCTAACTGAAGATTCCTAAGGAATAAATCTGTAAATGTAGGAATTCAGGCTCCTTGACAGGTGGATTAAAAATATATTTCTGGCTGGCACAAACAATTATGATGAGCTTGAGGCGTAATGCAAAGGCACCCAGATGACGGAGCAAGTAGAAGATTAAATTCCAGGGGGGGGAAAACTCTCAACTGCCATCCTTCAGTTTGAATGCCGTCCTAACAGCGTGGATAATTTGTTACACTAAATATTTGAGTCCTTCTGGGAATTAGAGTAATTGCAAATGTCGAAGAAAAATTTATGATCAACAAAGGCCCCTGGCAAAGTCCTCATGAATTCCCAACGTTCGATTTTCAAATTCTAAACTACATAGGGGTCTGAATATATGGCCTTATGGTGATTGTACAAGTGGTTTTTTTTTGTTTTGGTTTGGTTTTTGTTTTTTGTTTTTTGTTTTTTGTTTTTTGTTTTTGTTTTTGCTGCGGTTATGGAAGATTCCGTTTGGAAAGACAACACTGAAAGCGTTGGCCGTTACGTACTCAAAAAAACGGTGCGTCGGGACTTGCTAACAAAAATTTAGCATCCTCTCTGCCTGGGCAGGCTGTGTGCCCAGTCCATAAGAAAAAATATATTGAGAGGATGCTTAATTTGTAAAATATAATAATACTACCTTCTGTTATGGTCATTTACCATTTATAGAGCTGTTTCATAGACTACATTCTATTAATGCATTTTCACAGTGAATTCATGAGATGTTTATCATGCCATTGTAGGTTTGAGAAAAACTGAGGCTCAGAGAGTTTAAACAATTAGCTCAAAAACACACATCTCCGTAGCAACAGGACCCAAAGGACCAGCACCAGCATTTGGACAAAACGTCCAGTGATTTTTCTTTATGAAGACCCATATTTTTTAGGTAACGATGAAGAGAGGAGCTTTGCCTTGGGGTCCTTCTCATGTTTGTTTTAGCTGGTCCTGCCCATCCTTTCTTTCCCACTCACCTCTCCTCTCTTGCTCCTTCTCCTCCCTGGGAGAAGGTTTGTCCAGGTACCCAGTGAATCAATACTACCGGTTTCTCCGAACGCTACCAACGAGAAACTTTTCAGGTTTTCTCTTCTTTGGTAACGTTCTGGACACTGAACTTTTTTCTTGACTTTCAAAGTCCAGTGATGGTGTTGTCAGCTAGCTACAATTCTGGTCAGTGACCAGAAAGAGTCAAACCCACCAAGATGCTGGTGTCTGGTGAGAGCTCAGATTCGTCTCAGGGTCTGCAGCCTTTGTGTTCAGATAAAGATAACAGAGAATGTCAGCCTTGGGCGTCAATGGACCGTGAATGTCAGTAGAACCCTGCCTGACAGCTTCTGTCTGTCTTCTCTTTCCCTGCTCCATTCTCCGTCTCTATAAGAAATTCCAAACAGGGAAATGCTAATCAAAACTGCAGTGAGATATCACTTATCTCCAGTGAGAATGGCCTTTATCGAAAAGTCCCCAAACAATAAATGTTGGCCTGGATGCCGAGAGATAGGAACACTCCTACCCTGCTGGTGGGACTGCAAACTAGTGCAACCTCTGTGGAAAGCAATATGGAGATACCTTAAAGCGATACAAGTGGATCTACCATTGGATCCAGCAATTCCACCACTGGGCATCTACCCAAAAGAACAAAAGTCACTTTATGAAAAAGACACCTGCACTCGAATGTTTATAGCAGCACAGTTCACAATTGCAAAGCTATGGAAACAACCCAAGTGCCCATCAATTCATGAATGGATTAATGAAATGTGGTATATGTATACCATGGAGTACTATTCAACTTTAAGAAACAATGGTGATCTATCACCTCTTGTATTTTCCTGGATAGAGCTGGAACCCATTCTACTAAGTGAAGTATCCCAAGAATGGAAAAACAAGCACCACATGGACTTACCAGCAAATTGGCATTAACTGATCAGCACCTCAGTGGACATATAGGAGTAACATCTATCGGGTGTCGGGCAGGTGGGAAGGGGCAGGTGTGGGGGAGGAAGGGATGGGTATATACATACACAACGAGTGAGATGTGCACCTTCTGGGGGATGGACACACTTGAAGCTCTGACTCGAGGGGGGGCATGGGCAATATACGTAACCTTAACACTTGTACCCCTATAATACACTAAAATAAAAAAAATTAAAAATTAAAAAATTAAAATTAAAAATTAAAAAAAAATAAAAGTAGTTCATAAAAAAAAAGATGCAAGGAAGCGATACTGACAGAGGGAGAAGTTCGTGAGTGGGGCGAACCATTACTGTTTTCCACGAGTTTCTGCAAACCAGTCGGCTTCCTTGAGCTTTTCTAACTTCCTACTCCTGACCAGTCTGCATGTTTAATTCCCTTCCCCTTGGCCTGTGCCGAGATTCTAAATGGGAGTCCCAGGAAAATATTCACGAAGAAATGGCGGTGACATAACTATGAATAACGGAGGGCTATTTTGTGGCAGGAGAACCCAGTGCCTCTCCTCCAGCTGAAGCTTGAGAAGAAAACACTTAATTCTCAGTAATGTCTGTCTAATGCATCAGGCTTCCACAGAGTTAATTAGTTGGAAAGCACATGGCTTGAAAAACTCCATAAAAGCCTCTGCTAGATTAAATGCCGATCAGAGGCTGGACCAGTAACCACGTCTAACCTCTGACTTTGCCCTCAATCCTTCCAGCACAGGGAAACCTGGCTGCTCGAGGAAGCACCTGCTTACAGAGTGATAAGGAATATGTTACAACAGCTTCTCAGGCAAATGGGTTATAAGCACACATCAACGTTTTTATTTCAAACATGCTCTTGAAGGAAAAGGTCCTGAGGAAGTCCAATTCAGTGATTTCTCTTTATGAGAGATTAGAGTAGAATCAATAGAGAGAGAGAAAAAAAGGATGTATCCCATTAAAACTAATTAGGAAGTACAGGGTAAAGATCGTCACATCTTTGCATGTTAGGTTGAGGTTTACTAGTCTCAGCACACACACAGAAATTGGTTGGTGTCCATTGCTAGCTACTCAATACATGTCTTAATCTCCTTAAACCTAGCAGAAAGTTGTCCAACCATTTTGTCATAAAACTTGCCTTCTGGAAAAGTCTGTAAATAATATCATGCAAAAAAAAAATTGTTCCATTCCACAGCAGATGAGAGCCACTAGATAGATAGACATTACTGTGTTTCCCCCAAAATAAGACAGGGTCTTATGTTTATTTTTCCTCAAGAAGACACCCTCAAGAAGTAAAAAACATACTGGAGGGTTTATTAAATAAATTATTGGAACAAGCAAAATAGAGGAGAAAATTAGAAATTATTTGGCAGACTTTTAGAGCTCCTTGAAATAATAAAAGCCTTGATGAATATGTAAACAGTAAATAGAAAGTATGGTTCAACTAGATCCCATTAGGCCTTTTAAAAAAATAATTTATGTGAGTAACCCATAAATACATGTTGTAAAAACTTCAAATATACATTAAGTATATGGAATAAAAAAAAAAGGTCTCCCTTTATTATCCTCCCAAAGGTTCCCAGTGTTTGAACTTAATAGTATATATTCTTTCATGCTTTTTTTCTGTGCACTTACCTAAGTGTGAATATGTAAAGGATTTATTTATTTACATATTTGTTTGTAAAGGGTACATGAGATTATACTAAAATAAGTAGTACCTATTTTTAAAGATAGGTTAAATTTGTGAATGATCATTTCAAATATATGGAATAAAAGAAGAGAAAGGCAAAAACAAAAAACATACTATCTGCCCCATCTCATTTTCTTGGAATCTGTATTTCATAGTTTCTCTTGAACCCTTTCTCCCCTTTAAATAGATTTGGATCGTGCCACGTTTTTAAACCCGTCTGGAGAGGAGCAAGGTAGAAATCAACGTAAAAATAACCTTTTCTAAATAATGGAGATGGACTTGAGATTAAGCCATGCCCTCAGGTCTAGAAGGCTGTTGCCCAGGGCTTATTTGTAGGTTACTGGGTTTATACCTCCAATATCCTCCTCTGTGTATTCGATCCAGGATTTCACAGAATTTAATGAATTCACTGTCTGACTTCACATACCCACTTCCTTAATTAGTGGATTCTCATTTTGCTTAGGTACTCGCTATTTTAGGATATTACCGTGTTTTCCCGAAAATAAGACCTACCCATAAAATAAGCCCTAGCAGGATTTCTAAGCCTGTGCGCAATAGAAGCTCCACCCCGAAAATAAGCCCTAGTGATGGGCGTGGCTGTGAAAATCAGCCCTAGTGATGGGCGTGGCTGTGCAGCGCATCTGCACAACCCATGCGTGTAGTTGCGGAGCGGGAAAGGACACGAGCAGCCCTTCTCATCCGCCCCGTGAGAGCTCTAGTGCTCCACAGGAGAGATCGGGGCCAGTGGTTCTAAAGGAAATAGAGTCGCAAGACATTCAGGATGGGATTCGGGGTTTGGAGAGTGAGGATGATGTTCCAGAAGAAGACGACTTCACTCTATTTGGATAAATGTAGATGGTTGTACTGTACTTACAAAAAATAATAATACATCCCCTGAAAATAAGCACTAGGGTGTCTTTTTGGGGAAAAATAAACAGAAGACCCTGTCTTATTTTCGGGGAAACATGGTACCTCACGAGCATCAGTCATGACAGTTCGTACTGTGTTTTACGACATTGTGCTTTGGCATTGCTGTTTCATCTGCCCTTTTCCTTTGCTTTTTCAAGTCTCAATTAAAACAATTTCCTCTTCTATGAATCCATCCCCAATTCCTTTTTTGGATTCAGGTATCTGTACATCACACCGTGGATGAGAATGCTCACTGTATCGTGCATTTTGTAAGGGTAGGATCCATGTCTGATTTTTCTTAGTATCTTCAGCACTTTGCACCAGCAGGCAAGCAATGATATTTTTTTTTCACGTAAATGAATTGATGCGTGATACTGTACGATAGGAAGTATGGTTTTTACAAGTTGCACCGAAAGAAGCATTTTCCAGATAAGAATCGGAGGAGTTGTGTAAAACGTACACATGCAAAACAAGGGGTGTTAGAGGATGAAGAAGTAACAGCAACAGCATAGCAGTAGCTGCTACTCTTCCTACGACACTAAACATAACAAAGAATTAAGAAACCCCTACCTAATTTTTAGAGCAGAACTGGCAACTCTGAGAAAGCTTACCAAAAATTCCCCCTTGCCTCCGCTATGTGGCTGACAATGCTGATAGATAAAAATTCTCTTTGTCTTTTTTTTCTTTTTATTTCATCATAGTATGGGGGTACAAATCTCGTTAAGGTTATACTTATTGCCCTTGCCATCCCCCTGCCCCGTGTCAGAGGTTCATGCCTGTCCATCACTCAGATGATGCACATCACACTCATTATGTATGTATACACCCATCCCCTCCTCCCCCACCTGCCCAACACACGATAAAGGTTTTCGTTTTTGTTTTTGTTTTGACATTTTGGTTACATTTTATATCTTTGCCTCTCCCTAGCAAGGGTTAGAGGCATGCCCTTCCCCTCCACAATGCTCACCACATCTCTAAGATGTGGGTCTCCTCCACCCCCTCAAATCCCTGGTGAACACCACCACCCTTTGAGCACCATAGTGTTGATCAGTCAGTACCAATTTGATGGCGAGTACACGTAGAGCCCATTTTCCTGATCTTGTGTCGCCTCACTTTGGATAACGGGCTCAAGCTCAATCCAGGATAGTATGAGCGGTGCTAGCTTGCTAGACATTCTATCATAAAGACATCTGCATCTGAATGTTCATGGCAGCACAATTCACTATTGCAAGGACGTGGAAACAACCCAAGTGCCCGTCAATTCGTGAGTGGATAATCAAAATGGGGTCTATGCTCGCAATGGAAAAATTC